>CM029012.1:122796971-122939222 GCA_016801055.1 Panax notoginseng
GATGTGTATTATTTTATTAAGCTGAGTCCAGCGATAACAGTGTTGAAAAACCTTTTAAAATCATAAAAGATAGTAGAGTTTATTTTCTACTTGACCCTTTTAATGGATTGCTTGTTCCGTTGCAGTTAAACTTGATGTCTATTATATTTTATTAGTGTAACACTATTGAATGCTAATGATAATTTATTCAGCATTATCTTAGTCATTTATTTCTTACTGAGCTAGTTGAGCTCACCCTTTCTTTCACTGTGTTCTCTTCAGGAAATGAGAATATAGTTGGGACGAGTCGGGAAACGGAGTGATTGTCCAGAGGATAGCATTAGTAGTCCTCACTATTCTGTGAAATAGTGTGATTAATAATTGTAATGAGGACTCCTTTTGAGTATGAATACTCTCTAGAAGATAATATTTGTATTCAAACTCACAGATTATGTTTGGTTGTATTGTACACGACAGTTGTATTATTAAGTTATATTTGTATTCTAGTACCATGAATCTGGTGACCAAGATGGGTGATGTATACTAATTTTGGGGGCGTCACAACATGAGTTGTTGGGACATCGTTTTATTCGTCCTAGTACATCTCCTTGGGTGCTCTGTGTTATTCGTAAAGAAGAAAGATGGTAGTATGTGACTTTATATCGAGTATCGAGAATTGAACCATGTCACCTTCAAGAATAGGTATCCGCTACCTCACATTGATGACATGTTCGACTAGTTACAAGGAGCACAATTCTTTTCAAAGATCGACATTTGTTCTGGTTATCATCAGCTGAAGATTAAAACTGTGGGATATTCCAAAGACTGCCTTCAGAACTCGGTACGGGCATTATGAATTCTTAGTCATGTCTTTTGGATTGACTAATGCTCCTACTGCTTTCATGGATATGATGAACCGTGTATTCAAGGAATATTTGGATCAGTTCGTTGTTGTCTTTATTGATGACATCCTCATCTATTCCAAAAGCCGTGAAGATCATGAGCACCAATTGAAGCTGGTACTGCAAAGGCTTCATGATAACAAGCTATATGCTAAGCTGAAGAAATGCGAGTTCTGGCTTAAGGAAGTAGCATTCCCTTGGGCATGTGGTGTAAAAATTTTGAGTATCTGTCGACCCGGCGAAATTGAAGCCATACAAAGTTGGGAGCAACCAAAGTCGGTGACCAAGTACGTAGCTTTCTGGGCTTAACTGGTTACTATCAGAGATTCGGGGAAGGATTTTCTCGAATCGCTACTCCGTTAACTCAGCTGACTCGAAAAGATACAAAATTCGAATGGAGTGAGGAATGCGAGAAGAGTTTCCAAGAACTCCAGAGGAGACTCATTTCGGCACTGTTCTGACAATACCATCTGGTTCGGATGATTTGTTATCTACAGCGATGCTTCAAGCAAAGGGTTAGGATGTGTTCTCATGCAACATGGGAAAGTCATAGCCTATGCCTCGCGACAACTCAAAGAATATGCGAGGAATTATCCTACTCATGATTTGGAGTTGGTAGCAGTCGTTTTCGCGTTGAAGATCTGGAGACACTACCTGTATGGGGAGAAAGTGGAGATCTATACAGATCATAAAAGCCTCAAATATTTCTTCACCCAAAAGGAACTCAACATGCGGCAACGACGTTGGCTCGAGATGCTGAAAGATTACGACAATACCATCCAATATCATCCTGAAAAGCAAACGTAGTAGCTGACGCATTGAGTAGAAGATCATATGCGGGTACGAGTGGAATGTTGTTAACACAAAGGCCCATTTTGTATGACTTGCAAAGGATGGAGATAGAGATGAAGGCTCCAAGTACCCACGTGATGATATCAAACATACGAGTAGAACCAACTTTAATCTTTAAAGTTAAAACTGCTCAAGCTAGGACATGGAGCTGATGCATATGAAGAAGAAAGTGCAAGAAGGTGCTATTCAGAAGCAAGAATCGATGAAGAAGGAATACTTCGAGTCAAACTCAGACTTTGTGTTCCTATAACGATTTTGATTTGAAGCATAGAATAATGATGGAGACACACAACACACCGTTTGCAATCCATCCTAGGAGTAACCAAAATGTATCACGATCTTTGACATACATTTTGGTTGAGCAATATGAAAAGAGAGATCGGGATTTTATCTCGAGGTGTTTAACTTGTCAACGTATAAAAGCGGAGCATCAAGTACCAAAGGGTCAATTACAACCACTTGAGATTCTAAAATGGAAGTGGGAACACATTACTATGGATTTCGTTTGGGTCTTCCTAAGGTGTCTCAAGGCATAGATGCGATTTGGGTCATTGTTGATAGATTAACCAAGTCTGCCCATTTCTTGCCTATACGTGAGATTATTCCCTTGAACGTCTTGCTAGTATATACGTGAATTAGATTGTGAGATTGCATGGCATGCCAATATCCATAGTTTCCGATCGTGACCCAAGATTCACTTCACGATTTTGGGTTAGCTTACAGAAAGCTATGGGCACGAATTTACGATTCAGTTCAGCATACCATCCTCAAACGGACGGGCAATCAGAGAGGACTATTCAAACCTTAAAGATCTATTAAGACTCTGTGTTCTAGATTTCAAAGGAAGTTGGGATAAGTACCTACCATTGGTGGAATTCTCCTACAACAACAGTTATCAGGCAAGTATAGGCATGGCTCAATTCGAGGCGTTGTATGGAAGAAAATATCGTTCTCCAGTATGCTGGGACGAGGTGGGTGAAGCAACATTGTTAGGACCAGAATTGGTACGCATAACTATAGAGAAGATCCAAACAATTCGACAACGTATACAAACGGCACAGGATCGACAAAAGAGTTATGCGGATCTTCATCGAAAGGACGTGAAATTTAATATTGGGGATCATGTATTGTTACGTGTTGCACCATGCAAGGGAGTTACAAGATTTAGGAAGAGAGAAAAGCTCAATCCACGATTTGTCGGTCCATTTGAGATTCTTGACCGAATAGGAAATGTGGCCTATAGACTCGCATTACCTCCAAGCATGTCTCATGTTCATAATATTTTTTACATATATGTGCTTCATAAATATGTGAAAGACCCAAACCACATTATTGAGTTAGAACCGGACGAGATAGCCGAAGATTTAACATGCGAGGAGGTACCTGTTAAGATATTGGATAGGAAAGAGCATGTCCTACGTACGAAGGTTATACCACAAGTTAAGGTTTTGTGGAGAAACCATGCTATTGAAGAAATGACCTGGGAGTTAGAATCAGAAATGAAAGCGAGGTATCCTCACCTTTTCGAAACATCAGGTACGCACGTCAATTTCGAGGACGAAATTTCATAAGGAGGAGAGGTTGTAAGACCCCAACTTATTAATGAATAAAATTAAATTTTCTCTAAATATTATTGTGGATAATAAGGTGTTAATTTGATATAATACTTTGGTTATGGGTGAAATGTGCAAATTTTGTAAAATAAACAAGTGGTTATAAAATATTCGTTTGGTCGTGGAATATTCTTTCTGTCGGGGAATATTCGTACAACGGCGCAGCTATTTGTGAGCCCCATAACGGAAAACGATTGGATGAAGATAACAATAAAAATTGAGTTTTTATAAATAACGGCGTAGTTGTTACCGTTAACACTGTTGGAATACCCGGTGGTTAAAATACAGTAATACGCGTGGTTGCACAGTAGCACACGGATTGCACAGTATTTTTGAATTATTAATTCTTACGAAGGAAGGCACTACTCAATAATTATTACAGTAGTTACTGTTCAATATTTTATTTTATTGATTCAATAATTGCTGTGTTGATATTTTATATTATTGTTGTTTAATAATTGTTGCTGCACAGTATTTTTCATTATCAGATCAATAATTCATATTATTTGAATAATATTATTAGATAACATTATTGGCAATGTCTAGAAAGTACTATCTAAGGAGAGGTTTGGTCACCTAATTGCGCGCCAGTAAGGAGAAATTCTTATTGGAAAGCCCCCTCTTTCCTGGGAACGGCCTGGTTGTCATAAATGTGACTCTGTAATATTATTTGTGAATAATTAATTATTGATTCATATTATAAGGAAATATTTATTTTATGTGGATATAAATGAGGGATATATTTTTGTAGTTAAAAATGAAGGAGTTAATGTTGAGGTGTTTTATTAGTATTTTTATCGGAATGGAAGTATTAAAAATCAAATCAGGGTTTTTGAGATATATTGTAGGGGTTATAATTTTTAATCCGACCGTTGGATCGTTGTGATTTTTGGATATGTTATACATATATAAGTTGAGTATATGTCCACAAATTTTGAACCGTTAAAAATGAACGTATGATTCGTTAGAATTTTAAGAGATGATTGGTTTAGAAATTGTTGAAGTTTCAGAATTTATCATTTTGGTGGAAAATTCTAGAATTGGTGGGCCCCACTTTTGGTTGGTGAGAAATATGCTGAAATTTTTATTCAAATGTGGTGGGTGGGAATAGTAGCAGGTAAAGCCATCAGGTTGCAGGTCAAGTCTGCTTCGGCGTGCTAACATTTTCCTATAAATAGAGGGCTAAGTTAGAATTGAAAATCACACCAGAATTCATAAGTTTTCTCTCTTTCTCTCTCTAGATTATTGAGTGTATTTTGTGAGTATTTAGATACTTTGAGAGTTGCTATTCAACACAAGTTTTATTCAGCTTCATATCCGATATTCAGTCAGAAGTACGGTTATTTTGAGGTAAGGGATATTATTTTCTTCTTAAATGATATTATTTTCTTCAATATCATTATGCTGAAATATTGATATAAATTTTTTATCAAATTTAGAACTTTTTGTGTCGGGGTTACTATTCATATATACGACACTATTCACGTATACGGCACTATTCACGAATACGGTAATTTTCGCGAAAAATAAAAAATTTTCTTTTTGTCCAAGATGTCTATTATGGTTACTATCTTTGATTGTATCCATGTTTTGATCATTATATTTTGAATTCTGCTTCAAAATTGGTTATTTCGAAATATTATTGAACTTGGATAAACTGTAATACGAATCCTTAATATTTGATCTATTATCTCACTGGATTCGCTTTCTTTAAAATATTTTTCATCATCCTCAGTCCTAAATGATGGTACAAATGAATATATTTAGCCTGTAGTGCAAAGATGAATGATTAACTGATGAATATCTTTGGCCCGTAGTGCAAAGATGAACAGTTGTTGAGATGAACATGACCGACTGGTGTTACAAATGAATATCTTTGGCCTGTAGTGCAAAGATGAATATTTGATTCAAGATGTATATTGATTGATGTTACAGGGATAAAATATTGATGATGACTTTTAAATCTTAGAAGATAGTAGAATTCTTTCTCTACTTGACTCTTCTAATAGTTTGTTGTTTTCGCTGCAGTTGTTGATCTAAAACTTGTTGTCGATTATATTTTATCAGATTTTTTCCTGTTAAAGAGTAACGATAATTTGTTGTATATTATCTTACTCATAATATTCTTTACTGGGCTAGTTGAGCTCACTCTTTTCTTTTTTGTTCTATTTTTCTCAGGAGGCGAGAATATAGCAGGAACTAGTCGGGGTGTGGAGTGATGTTTCCAGTCAGTTGTGTTAGCAGTCCTCACTATTTTATAAAATAGTATTTCAATAATTGTAATGAGGACTTATTTGAGTGTGGATATTGTCTAGAAGACAATATTTGTATTTAAACTCATAGTATTTGTGTTGTCGTATTTTGCACGATAATTATTATAATAAAGTTGTATTTGTTTCTGTGCCATGTATTTGGCGACTCAGAATGAGTGATGTATACCTATTTTGGGGGCGTCACACTAACAGTGTTAACAGTAATAACTACGCCGTTATTTATAAAAAAAATTCATACTTGTCGTTTTCTTCATCCGACAGTTTTCCATTATGGGGCCCACAAATGGTTGCGCTATCGTACGAATATTCTCCAACAGCAAAAATATTTCATGACCAAACGAATATTTCCTGACAACAATGAATATTTTATAACCATTTGCTTATTTTGCAAAATTTACACATTAATTTCACCCACAACCAAACCATTATATCAAATTAACACCTTATTATTCAAAATAATAATTAGAAGAAATTTAATTTTATTTATAAAAAGTTGGGGTCTTACAATTATCGAGCCTAATTCTAATAAGACTCTACTTAATCGCTTAATTACTATCTTAAATAATTTATTATATAATCAAAATATTTTTCAAAGGCTCATAATAATTTTTAAATAATTATTATCATTTATAATATTTTTTCAATCATTAATATGATTTTGAATACCACATAATTTCATTATAATTAATATTTAATTAATGTCAAATATTAATGAAATACACAACATAATATTATAAGTAATTTATAATATCTTAAAGTATTTTTAATAATTTATTATTACTTTTAAATGATTTTAAAGTAATTAAAATCCATTATTAAATAATTATCATTAATATTAAAATATTAATGTAATTCATGATAAAATATCAAAAGTTATATTTTATAACTTAAATATTTTTATAACATTTAAATCATTTTTATATGATTTTTAAAACATTAAAACTGATTTTCCATAATTATTAAATATATTTATTAAATAAATTAATTATCATTAATATTAATTTATTAATGAAATTCATCACAAAATATTAAAAGTTATTAAAAATAACTTAAAATATTTTCTTATACCATAATATAATTTCAAATGATCTTTAAAGTATTAAAATTATTTTTAAGTAATTTATTTAATATTATAACTAAATAAATTAAATACCATTAATATTTAAAAATATTAAAATTTTAATAAAATATACTCCAAATTATTAAAAACCTATTTTTAGGCTTTAAAATAATTTTTAGAAATTTATTATGAATTTTTAATAATTAAAAACTATTTTTCTCTAATTATTTAATAAAATAAATAATTTTATAAATGCAGTGTTACTAAATGTGCCTATAGCGACAAAACTGTCGCTATAGGTATTCTTGGCAAACCCAGAACATTCATAAGCAGTGTGCAGGGTACTAGGTTTGACCACTTTAATTCCTATGATCTTGATGCGATCTGGGTTTGATTATGTGTTAAGATTATAGTATTGATTTAATACTACAACCCTAAACAAACATCATGGCCATTCTATAACATAACCGTGAGTTATAAGGCGTTAAAAACCTTGCCAGACCTGTTCTTCATTTTCTGGGTTACCCAGAAATGAAGAACAATTCGAGGCGTCACTTTTGAATCCTTATATCTTACATGTTGGGTCTAGTTTGTGTGATCTAATGGTTCAGTAATGTAGTAGAGATGTCAGGGTACAATTATCATGCACTAGATCAGTCTAACAACATCACCAAATTAAGATTTGAGCCGGTCAAAGTACTGGTCAGGAAACTGCACTTGAAGATTTCTGGGTTGCCCAGAATCTTCATCTGGCAGTTTGGTCAACCCTACTTTGACCACCATTATCTTTGATTCTATGTAAGATCTAAGTGTTCTAGAGGCATGGATCGATAGTCCTTATGTCAGTGTACACAGCCATAACAGTAACATGGACTAACTATCAAACACTAGCAAGACTAATGGCCTGCAAAAACGCTGTCAGAAATATGGAAAATTTCTGGGTTGCCCGAAACAACTTTCGTGCTCGGTCAACCATGTTTGACAATTAATAACTGGAGATCTAGACATGTTATGGACTTGATTCTACTTCCAGTCTACTCTCCTCATGACAAAGAACAACTCTATAACATTAATCTATCATAACATCTAACACACAAAGATTTATAGGCCCTGCCATTAGGCTGTCAGACCATATTTTTAGGGTTATTGGTCAGTGTTGAAAACTTGATTTTCGTGCATCTAGATGTTATGGATCCATAATATAACAACCCAGATCACTCAATAACAACCTAAAACACAACTTAAAACAACAAATCATAACATCTAACATAAATTACAAGATTTAAAAATTTTAGGGTTTATACCTCTTGAATGCACAAATTTTGATTCTGATCCTTATGATCTGATCTTGTTAAGCTAAGAAGTGCCCTTAGCTTTGTATATCACACACTTTCCCTCAAAATTTTTGGATGGAAGAGAGAGAGAGAGAACTTGGCTAGGTTGAAAAGTAAAGTGAGTTACTTTTCTAAACTTTTATGCTTTTAATCCATGATTCAGTGAATATAATGGTTGCTAGATGACATACTTGGCTGATATAATTGATATATGGCACATGGTGAATATTTAGTTGGTGAGCAACCAAATATTTTGGCAAGATCTATACTCCACTTATAAAATAATACAAAAAGGGCATTTTGGACACTTTACTCTCAATTTTAATGGCAAGCTTGTAATTTCATCCCAACCCTTACGGTTTGACCCTTAGGATTTGCTAATTTATTCTAAGATTTCCAATTAGGGTTTTAAAAATAAAAATTAAGCTTTCTAAATTATAATTAGGATTTGCTAATTATACTAAAGTTTACTAATCACATTAAGGTTTGCTAATTAGGATTAATTTTCCAAATTAACATTAAGATTGTTAAATTAACAATTAGGTTTTCCCTAATTGTGCATTAGAGTTTCTAATTTAGAAATTAGGGTTTTCTAACTAATTTGTTAGGTTTTTCCCTAATTAAGTTTGTAATTAAAAACACTTAAGCCTTATACTTAGCCTTTTGGCTCCCAAATTAGGGTTTTAATATTTCAAATTAGGGTTTCGAATTCCCATGACTGAAATTAGGGTTTCCAGGGTCAATTTTAGGGTTTCTTATCAATCGTTAGAGTTTTCTAACTGTACCTTGATATTCTTAATATAACTTTAGGGTTTGTCACTGATATATTTTATCTGATCAACCCTTGACCCTTAAGCACATACTGTACACATATAATTCGTATATACAGAATCGTATACAGTAAAACACTTAACCCTATAAATCTCCACCAAAAATTTTTAAATTCTCCAAAATCCTTCACAGAAATGTCAAATCCATACACTTATTTTTTGTCTAGGTCTATTATTTAACCTTAATTCAATCTTTTAAGATTTTATTAAATTTTCTAAATTCTCGGGTTGTCACATGAGATCCTGGTACATTTTCGTACTTCCAGGGTGAATCGAATACCTTGAGTTATGAGCGTCGCTTAAAATTTCTTCATTAATTTTCGGTACTGGCGAAACCCAAATTCTCCCTTCGAATCTAAGTAACCCTTCCGAATCAACTTTAAATTTTTCTTCCTCACCTTTAGACACTTTTTTTCTTATTTCTTCACAGTTTTCATCCTGGAGTTGTGCATTCTTCACCTTATCTACCAACATTGAACTGTTTCTCATCTAAAATAATTTTTCATCTGATTCTGTGGAATATTTAATTTCCAACTCCATCTTTTCCATTTCTGATACTAGCTTCTCCTGAGCAGTCAACATCATTAATTTCTCCCGTCCCTTTCTACTTAAGGCATTGACAACAACATTCGCCTTTCCGGGATGATAGAAAATCTCGCAGTCATAGTCTTTAATCAACTCTAACCATCTTCTCTATCGCATATTCAAATCTTTCTGTGTAAAGATATACTTCAGACTTTTATGGTCGGTATATATCTCACATCTCTATCCATAAAGATAATGTCTCCAAATTTTCAGGGCATACACCACCGCAGCCAACTCTAAGTCAAGAGTCGGATACCCTTTCTCGTAATCTTTCAATTGACGTGATGCATACGCAATAACTTTGACGTTCTACATAAGCATACAGTCTAGTCCTTTATGCGATGCGTCACTATACACCACAAAATTTCCTGTATTATTAGGCAATGACAACACAGGTGCTGAACTCAATCTCTTCTTTAATTCTCGAAAACTTTTCTCACACTTCTCCGTCCAAACAAACTTAATTGCCTTTCTAGTTAAATTCGTCAACGGAGTTGGGATCTTGGAAAAGTCTTGAGTAAAATGTTTATAGTAACCTGCCAATCCCAAGAAACTTCTTACTTCTGATGGTGTCTTCGGCTGATCCCAGTTTATTACAACTTCAACTTTTGATGGATCTACCGAGATTCCGTCCTTATCAATAATGTGCCCAAGAAATTGTACACGTTCCAACCAAAACTCACATTTCGAGAATTTAGCGTACAATTTCTCTTTCCTCAATGTCTCCAACGTCACTCTTAAGTGTTCAACATGTTCCTCCTTAGTCTTGGTATACACCAATATATCATCAATAAACACCACCACAAATCTATCCATGAATGGTTTAAACACCCTATTCATCAAATCTATGAACGCTGCAGGTGCATTGGTTAAACCGAATGACATAACCAGAAACTCGTAATGACCATACCGACTTCTAAACGCTATTTTCAGTACATCCTCTGGCCTCACCTTCAACTAATGATAACCACTCCTTAAGTCTATCTTTGAGAAATATCTTGCTCCCTTCAGTTGATCGAATAAGTCATCGATTCTCGATAATAGATACTTATTTTTAATCGTGACCTTATTTAATTCTCGGTAATCAATGCAAAGCCGCGTCGATCCATCTTTCTTCTTAACAAACAACATCGGCGCTCCCCATGGCGATACACTCAACTGGATATACTTCTTGTCGAGTAATTCTTGCAACTGCACCATCAACTCTTTCATTTCTACTGGGGCCATTCTGTATGGGACTTTAGATATCGGGGCCGTTCCTGGCACCAACTCAATCACGAACTCGATTTCTCTATCCAGCGGTAGTCCAAGCAAATCGTCTGGAAATACGTTTGCAAAATCTCTAATGACTGGTATCTCTTCTGACTTCGCACTCTTCTTTTGAGTATCGACTATATATGCTAAGTATCCTACATATCCTTGTTTTAGTAACTTCTTGGCTTGCATCACCATCAGACAACTTGCTTGTCGAGGCGACTTGCTGCCATAAAACACCACATTTGACGGAGCCATAAGGTTAACACGTTTCTTTTGGCAATCAATTATTGCTCCGTAATTGAATAACCAATCCATTCCCAGTATAACATCAAATTCCCCAAGCTTAATTGGTATCAAATCTACCATCATCTCGTGACCCTTTATAACCACTCTATAATTCTTATATATAAATCTAACAGGAATAACTTCCCTATTCGCAATCTCTATGCTTAAAGGAAATTCTAATTCTTCCTGAGGTAAATCTTAGTTATGAGCAAAATCATCGGATATAAATGAACAAGTAGCACCCGAATCAAATAGCACATAAACATTAGTACCATTAATCAGAATGATACCTGACACCACATCCTTTGACTGCACAACATCCTGCATGGTCATGTTGAAAGTCCTCGTAGTAGGTCAGCTTGATTGCGCTGGTCCAGTGATAGTTAATGTACCACCACCGTTGTTTCCTTTTCCTCTGCTTGCACTTCTCGCTGTCTTTTTAGGGCACTCACGAGCCATGTGATCCTTTGACCTGTAGGTGAAACATGCTCCCTTCTTTGGGCTAAAATAGTTTGGTGCAATGTGACACTCATGGCCACAATTAAACACACCCTCTTACCCTTCAAATACACCCCAGTGTGATTCTTTCTGCAAGTAGCACAAGCTTTAAATTTCTTCTTTTGTTGACTTCCTTGTTGTCCTCTCGTATTCAAATTCTCACTCCACTTCCTCTTCTGACTGTTACCTCCATTACTGCTTCCACCAACCTTGTTTTCATTATCATTCTTTCTCTTCTTCTGTTCTTTGTTATACTTGGTTAAGGCATCGCTTCCACCTTCCACGACAATTGCCTTTTCCAATACCGCGGCAAACGTGTTTAACTGGAACATTGAAACCTTGCTATATAGCTAGGGCTTCAACCCTTGTTCAAACCTTCTCACCTTACGCTCATCGATATTAACCTGATAAGTATCAAACCTTGTCAACTCATTAAACTTCGCAGCACATTCTGGAACGAACATAGTTCCTTATTTTAACTCCAAAAATTGAACTTCCAGCTGATTCCGAGAACTTGCTGGAAAGTACATCTTAAAAAACATCTCTTTAAATCTATCCCACGCTACTATTTCCTGTCCCCCACGAATCTTATTCGCCCGCCACCAATAGCTAGCTTCAAACTTCAACATAAATGTTGCGAAAGCGGTCTTTTGATCATCGTTGACTCTGGCAACATCAAACACCTTCTCAATTTCCATGATCCAGGTTTGGGCTTCAACTGGATTCATAGACCCTTAAAGCTCTGGCGGTCCAACCGCTTTGAAGTCCTTGAAAGTTATAACTTGAGCTTGCTGTTGATTCACAAGTTCTCCAGTTAACAGAGTCACCAACTGCTGAATCGGGTTAGCGTTGGCCTCGTTATTATTGTTAGTAGACCCCTCAAGAGGTGGTTGTTGATTTGGTTGTCTTCTTCTAGGAGGCATTTTTTGTTAAAATATACGCTTATTAGATCAATATTAAATTCCTTGAATACCCTAAAGTTTAACTTTAAACATACTAAGATTAAAGCTTAACACATAACATTTCAATAAACTTTGATAATTTTATTCATTCATAACTTTCCAAACATAAGGATAGCATATCTGCTATCAACATACTTAATCACATATTATTATTAATCTTCCTATCTTGGCATATTAAGACGTCGAGAGGCTTCTCTACGCTCTTCCTCCATAATACGATATGCCATCCTACGATCCATCACGAACCACGATAAATCTTCAAACTGAGGTGGGTAATAAAAGACTCGATACTGGGCCCTATCAATCGTAGAATGAAAGGCATGATCCATTTCGTTCATCCTAGCCTTCTTCGTTTGAACCTTAGCTTCAACACGATCTGCACACTGAGTAGCCTTTATCCAAGCGTCCTCTACTCTCGTACGCTTAGCTAACTCCTCATTCAAGTCATCTTTCAGCTTTCCAACTTCAGTCTTCATCTGCTCGTTCTCAGCCAATAGCTCTTTTTGATGTCCCTCTGTGTGAACTAGGTTCCACTCTGTGTTTCCAAGACGTGAGTCGAGTTCCTGAATCTCTGCATCCTTCTGCTCTATAGTAGCCTAACGCATCTCAGCTAACTCCTTCAGTTCCTCAACTTTATCCTGTAATTCTATGTTTTGGTCATACAGTGCATCATACATTTCAGCTGATATGGAGTTTGGTGGAAAGTCCACAGGATCCTCTTCCTCATCCTCCACCTCTATCTCCTTAGAGTTCTCCTCATCAGGATCAGACACAAGCTCATCCTCCTGTTCATCCTCAGCGACCAACAGAGAAGGCTCCCTCTGAATCAACTGTTCCCGAACCACATGTACATCTCGGGGTTCCTCATCTCTAGGTATCTGAGGTATCACTTCCATAGCTTAACTAGATCCTTCAACGTTAGACATCCTGACAACAAAATACTTTTAAGTTTTACTTATCACGTGATACTCTTTAATACTCGTGAGTACATAAGTTATTAACACATAGCACATAAAGTCTTCTATTGTTTATCTTTAATGAATTTCCTTAATTCATTTCTTAGAACTTGATAAGAGTTTGACACCACTATGTTTTCTGTCTACTTAAAGGTTACTTCCTAAGGTTTTTTCCACCTAAGGTTCATAACCTAAAGCTTTGATACCAACCTGTGACACCCCCAAATTTGGGTACTCCATTCCCACAGGATTTGGTGCTCACTATCCAAAATAATTACATCTATCTACCCATAATAAAGGATAAATGTAAGACCCCGAATTTTATGAAATAAAAGTATTCAATTTTTCTATTTAGTAAATAGTTAAATTGATAAAAAGTTAAAGTTAAGGGTGATATATGATTTTTTTTCAAAAATAAGCAAGTGGTTATAAAATAATCATTGATGTCCGGGAATATTCGTTTGGTCGTGGAATATTCTTTCTGTCGGGGAATATTCGTACGACGGCGCAGCTATTTGTGGGCCCTATAACTGAAAACGATCGGATTAAGATAACGACAAAAAATTGAGTTTTTTTCAAATAACGGCGTAGTTGTTACCGTTAATACTGTTGGAATATCTGGTGGTTAAAACACAGTAATACGCGTTGTTACACAGTAGCACACGATATTGCACCAATTATTGACTCTTACGTAAGAAGGCACTACTCAATAATTGTTACAATAATTATTGTTCAGTATTTTATTGATTCAATAATTGCTGCGTTGATATTTTATATTACTGTTGTTTTAATAATTGTCACTACACAGTATTTTCCATTATCAGAGCAATAATTCATATTATCTGAATAATATTATTAGATAACATTATTGGCAATGTCTAGAAAGTTCTGTCTAAGGAGAGGTTTGGTCACCTTGCGCGCCAGTAAGGAGAAATTCTTATTGGAAAGCCCCCTCTTTCCTGGGAACTGTCTGGTTGTCATTATTGTGATTCTGTAATATTAATTGTGATTATTGATTTATATAATGAGAAAAATATTTATTTTATATGGATATAGATGGAAAAATTTTTTAAAGTGACAATTGTTAAAATTGATATTTTATCTTTTCTGATAAAATAATTTATTATTATATTTTAATAATATAATAATGATGATATTTTTACAATGAATGTGGGATATATGAGTATATGAGGAGGAAGAGTATTTTTGTTGCAAAAGTTGTTTAACACATATTTTGTGTGTCGGTGGACCCCATTTCTTGACTGAAATTTGATTATAGCCTGTAAAATCGCCCGTTTATGGATTTCGGTCAATTTCTGTTTGGAATTTAGAAAAACTTTCTTCTGCAAAGTTGTAGAGAATTGAATTTTCTATAAAAACACGCGAGATTCAAATTTTTTGATAAAGGGCTATTTATTATGAATTATTGAAGTTCTGAAGTTCCGAAATAATTGATTTTTGGAAGTTTTAATTATTATTTTTAAAGAAAAACGTTTTTTGTGAGATGGTGGGGCCCACTGGTTGTTAAAATGTGCTGATTTCAGATGGTCAAGAGGTGGGCTTGAAAATTTTATAAATATATTATTATTTTAATAAATTTTCTGCTTGGTGTTCTAAGCAATTTCCTATAAATAGGTGCTTAGGTTAGAATTGAAAATCACACCAGAAACTGAAGTTTTCTCTCTATTTCTCTCTCTATATTATCGAGTGTATTCTTGTGAGTATTTTGATATCTTGAGTGTTGCTATACAGTGCAAGTTCGTTCAGCGTTATTCCAGTCAGAAGTACTGCTCTTTTGAGGTAAGGGATTGTAAGGGATTGTAAGGGATAGTAAGCGATTGTAAGGGAGGTTATTTTCTTCTAAAATGATATTATTTCTTTAATATCATTATGCCAAAATATTGGTGGAAATTTTTATCAAATTTGAAACTTTTTCATGTCGGGGTTACTATTCATGAGTTACTAGGAGTTACTATTCACGAGTTACTAGAGCACGATCTTTTACTATTCACAGCTTACTATTCACATTCCATAATTCTGTGGCCACTTGATGATGTCTTTCATAACCTCAGTTAAGACTATGGCCTCCACATGTTACTATTCACCTTATATATTGCTCATTCCAAAGATTCTACGTTGTTACATGTTCTTTACGATTACTAAGATTTATCTCCCATAGGTCAACCATTCTGTGGCCATATGATGTCTATCATAACCTAGAAGCATGGCCTCCCGTGTACGAAGGTTTCCTTGAGCACTTCCCAAAGATTCTAATTTCTAAAACAGTTTTCGACTATACCTTTATGTAAGGTGTCATTATGAGGTGCTGTCCACGGTTGGGACATGAGTCACAGTTGATATATATTTGTATCCAAACTCACAGCATATGTGTTGTTGTATTTTGCACAACAATTGTTGTAATAAAGTTGTAGTTGTTTTCTGTACCATGTATTTGGCGACTCAGAATGGGTTGGATGGAATGGACCTATTTTGGGGGCGTTACATTTGGTATCAGAGCTTAGGGATATGGTATCTGGCGGAGATCGGGGAATATAACTAGGAGGGGAGAGATGAGTAAATCCTTTGCTAGTGTGTCCTACCTAAGCTTATTTGTTGGTCAGTCATAATATCGGGATATTATGTGATATGTTAATTTGTTCAATTAATCCTTTTTTTTGAAGCTGTATTCTAGAATGATATCTGAAATACAGGAGATGAGCAATGGAGAAATCATGATGACAGGGAAGATGAAATCTGAGATGAAAGCAAGGTATTCTCAACTCTTTGAAATACCAGGTACATAAATTTCGGGGACGAAATTTTATAAGGAGGGGAGATTGTAAGACCCCGAATTTTATGAAATAAAAGTATTCAATTTTTCTATTTAGTAAATAGTTAAATTGATAAAAAGTTAAAGTTAAGGGTGATATATGAATTTTTTTCAAAAATAAGCAAGTGGTTATAAAATAATCATTGATGTCGGGGAATATTCGTTTGGTCGTGGAATATTCTTTCTGTCGGGGAATATTCGTACGACGGCGCAGCTATTTATGGGCCCTATAACTGAAAATGGTCGGATTAAGATAATGACAAAAAATTGAGTTTTTTTCAAATAACGGCGTAGTTGTTACCGCTAATACTGTTGGAATATCCGGGGGTTAAAACACAGTAATACGCGTTGTTACACAGTAGCACACGGTATTGCACCAATTATTGACTCTTACGTAAGAAGGCACTACTCAATAATTGTTACAGTAATTACTGTTCAGTATTTTATTGATTCAATAATTGCTGCGTTGATATTTTATATTACTGTTGTTTTAATAATTGTCACTACACAGTATTTTCTATTATCAGAGTAATAATTCATATTATCTGAATAATATTATTAGATAACATTATTGGCAATGTCTAGAAAGTTCTGTCTAAGGAGAGGTTTGGTCACCTTGCGCGCTAGTAAGGAGAAATTCTTATTGGAAAGCTCCCTCTTTCCTGGGAACTGCCTGGTTGTCATTATTGTGATTCTGTAATATTAATTGTGATTATTGATTTATATAATGAGAAAAATATTGATTTTATGTGGATATAGATGGGAAAAATTTTTAAAGTGACAATTGTTAAAAATTAATATTTTATCTTTTTTGATAAAATAATTTATTATTATATTTTAATAATATAATAATGATGATATTTTTACAATGAATGTGGGATATATGAGTATATGAGGAGGAAGAGTATTTTTGTTGCAAAAGTTGTTTAACACATATTTTGTGTGTCGGTGGACCCCATTTCTTGACTGAAATTTGATTATAGCCTGTAAAATCGCCCGTTTATGGATTTCGGTCAATTTCTGTTTGGAATTTAGAAAAACTTTTTTCTGTAAAGTTGTAGAGAATTGAATTTCCTATAAAAACACGCGAGATTCGAATTTTTTGATAAAGGGCTATTTATTATGAATTATTGAAGTTCTGAAGTTCCGAAATAATTGATTTTTAGAAGTTTTAATTATTATTTTTAAAGAAAAACGTTTTTTGTGAGATGGTGGGGCCCACTGGTTGTTAAAATGTGCTGATTTCAGATGGTCAAGAGGTGGGCTTGAAAATTTTATAAATATATTATTATTTTAATAAATTTTCTGCTTTGGTGTTCTAAGTAATTTCCTATAAATAGGTGCTTAGGTTAGAATTGAAAATCACACCAGAAACTGAAGTTTTCTCTCTATTTCTCTCTCTATATTATCGAGTGTATTCTTGTGAGTATTTTGATATCTTGAGTGTTGCTATACGGTGCAAGTTCGTTCAGCGTTATTCCAATCAGAAGTACTGCTCTTTTGAGGTAAGGGATTGTAAGGGATTGTAAAGGATAGTAAGCGATTGTAAGGGAGGTTATTTTCTTCTAAAATGATATTATTTCTTCAATATCATTATGCCGAAATATTAGTGGAAATTTTTATCAAATTTGGAACTTTTTCATGTCGGGGTTACTATTCATGAGTTACTATTCACGAGTTACTATTCATGAGTTACTATTCACGAGTTACTATTCATGAGTTACTATTCACGAGTTACTATTCATGAGTTACTATTCAAGAGTTACTATTCACGAGTTACTAGTCACGGGTACTATTCACTACAAAATTGGTTTCTTTTTCTAACCAAATTATAGTTGATTTATGAATATTACTCTGGAGATTAAAACTATATATTGATTTTATTATCATATATAACATTTTTATAACCCTAATGTTGAAATTCTCTTTGACTTGAGTGTAAAGATGGGTAAAGTATTGGTATGATCGTGACTATGGGTTCTCTTTGGCCAGTAGTGCAAAGTTGAATTGTTGATTAGTATGATCATGACCATTGAATTTACAATGGAATATTTTTAGCTTAAGTGCAAGGTGAATTAATCAACATGGTTATAATTATTATTTATATAAATTCTGAAATGATTATGTATTTCTTTGAGATATGAATATCTTTGGCCTGTAGTGCAAAGATGACCTGTTGTTGAATATCTTTGGCATGTAGTGCAAAGATTAACTGTTGATGAATATCTTTGGCCCGTAGTGCAAAGATGAATTTATTAGTATGATTATGAACAGGAACTGTGATTTGGTATAACCATGATATTTGATGTTTCAGGTTAAGACAGATGATGAAAATTATCTTCGTCCTGAATGCGAAAAGGAATGTAGAACTATAATTACGATTATGAGTTATACATGTGATTGTAAACAGGAATTGTTGATTGATATTACAGGGATAAAACATTGTTGGTGGACTTTTAACATGGAGAAGATAATAGACTTTATGGTCTATTTGACTCTTCTAATGGATTGCTCATTCCGCTGCAACTATGGTTGAAATTTTATCATCTACCATATGTTCTAAATCTCTGATTTATTATTGATGAAGGCTATTGATAATTTAATTATTTTTAGTCATGATATTCTTTATTGAGCTAGTTGTGCTCACCCTTTTGCTTCACAATTCCTTTCAGGTAATAAAAGTGTAGCTGGGTCGAGCCGGGGATAATAGGGGAATAGAATGGTGGTCATCATTTAGTAGTTATATTTGGTGAATCAACTAGGGTGAGGCGAAACCAACGTTGGAAGGGTATTTTTCCACTATCATACAAGATGTCTAATGACATACTACCTCGTGTCATCATAAGACAAGATTGTGCTCATCCACTTGCTGAGTATATTTACGAGCACTACCTATATAATCTTGGTGTTTGTTTGGAGTATAATACCCAATTGGAGACAGTGGAGATAATAATATGGCAAGAGAAGACTCGCCATTGGAAAGAATATGATAGTAATCTTCTCGTTTTTCTTTGGGATCTATTAGGTTAACCAAGGATAATTCTGTGGTCATATGATGTCTATCATAACCTAGAAGCATGGCCTCCCATGTACGAAGGTTTCCTTGAGTACTTCCAAAGATTCTAATTTCTAAAACAGTTTTCGACTATACCTTTATGTAAGTTGTCATTATGAGGTGCTGTCCACGGTTGGGACATGAGTCACAGTTGATATATATTTGTATCCAAACTCACAGCATATGTGTTGTTGTATTTTGCACGACAATTGTTGTAATAAAGTTGTAGTTGTTTTCTGTACCATGTATTTGGTGACTCAGAATGGGTTGGATGGAATGGACCTATTTTGGGGGCGTTACAATAAAGACATAACTTAAATAAATTAAATAATAATCTTTCCCATTAAAGGGGTACATCAATTTAAATCAATCCCAGGTAATCTAACCTTAAACTATTACATAAGTATGCGGAATACATCACAAAATTAACATAAGTCTTATAACATAATTTCAGTTAAGTAAATAATTCTTCATCACTTGAACATCTTACCCTTTCCTTTGCTAGAAGATGGTTCATCGACCTTCTCAACTTTAGCTACAGTGTTAATTACAAGAGTGAGCAAATAATTACCCAATATTGTAAAGAATAATAATAACAACATGAGATAAAACAATGGTTACTGGATAATAGGGAACTCGTTCTACGAATCAAGAATAGAGAATAAGTTCAAGATTTATATCTGAGGGTCTTAAGACCACGAACTATGTCCCCGGTAATTAGGTGTTATTACCTCAACCTTAACAGTTGTTTAGACTATACGGGCCCTTCCTTACGTACTTAGGGGGATCAGCCCTTTATACCATGTATTGTGCATAAACATCTAAATGCTAACGCATACAAAATTCCCTATATTAGGGTTGTTCATCCTAGTTTGACTTTGGAATTTCCTCACTAAAGAAAGTTTAGTTTGGAACTAGCGTATCAGTGGTTCTAGAATTTTATAACACTCATCAATTACGAATTAGTCCAATCAATAAGAGCTTGCGTGCTATTCAAAGGTTCAACACAATAATATAGAATTGAACAATGATACTTAAGTCAAAGATCGAATAATGACAATATACAATTGAATAGACATGGTATATATGCAAAGTGCTACATCCAAAAGAGTTAGGAAAATCAAATTTGGAATAATGAATTTAAACAGTATATGCTATGAATATCAATAACAAGAGTCAGGAATGTGAAACTCGCTCGATGTAAAGAATTAGATTACAAGAGCTTGCATGATTATAAACAAGATAGAACCAATAAACTTGCTCAACTTTAATATAGGATTTAGGAACTTGCATATTGATAAATTAGAAAGCTTGCTTGACAACAAAAGGTAAATATAGTTATGAAACTTGCATTCGTTATAAAGAGAATGAAGTTAGGGAACTTGCCTCGTGTGTAAGCTACACAAGTATAATAAACATTCGTCAATTACCCTACATATACCATTAAAATCACAATATCGATTAGTTATACAATTGTTAGCTTTATAGGTTCAATCCACCATCTAAGTTATAATCTTTAACTTAATGTCTAACCATGTTAGTTAACCACTCACACGAATCTGAAAACTCACTGTCGTATAACATAAAGCTTTATCATTCACTTCTAACTTTAGCAAACATCAATTTTCATTCATTACATAACTTGTTAAGTGATTATTTAAAATCTTTCACTTTTTGGTATTACCATACCTTACAATCTGTTATTGTATCTTACAATATGGTTTAACATCTTTATCATGTATATTAAGTTAGATTAGGTCTTCATATTATAGCCTGCAACTAATCAAAACTCACTGCCTCTGCTCAGGGTACGGCGCAACTGCGCTACCCCAAGCCTTGGCACCGGCGCAGCTGCGCCGTTTCTGCCTTTGGTATCGGCGCAGCTGCGCCAGTACACAAACAGAAACTGTAGTAGCTTTCCCCTGTTATGATATCAAACCCCAATTTTTCCTAATTACTACAAATATTCACAAACCTCAACAACTAGAATTTGGTAACAACATCACCAAGCATACACTTCATAATTCTACCAACATAAACATTGTATATAATTAATTTTTAAGGATCAAAAATCATATTTTACCAATTTCTTCATATTTCAACACTTTTAGCGAATTTGATTGCCAAATCTTTGTTTCTTAACCAATTAACACCATTTCAACTACGTTGTTTTCGTTTCTTGATACACTAACACAATCTACAATCGATTTACAGATTCTATCAGGGATTGAACATCAAATTTTGGACTCAATTAAGCCATTTTACATATACATAACACTGTTAGTCTAACTTTTCTTCTTCAAACTAAATTTCATGAATTTGATTACTTCAACACCACTAATGTATAACAATTATCAGATTACATGCATATGATTAACACTTTAACCTTAACACAACAGAATTTCAATCATAGACAATAGAAATTACAAAACTAAAAGTTAAAATTAGAGTAGTTATACCTTTATCCTTGATTACTGAAGAAAAATAATAGAGTTGCTTCAATTCCTTCCTCTTCCACGGCAAAACCCTCACTTTCTTCTCTAACCCTCTATCAATTTTCTTTGTGTTTCTCTCTTTCTATGTTCTTCTTAGCCTTAGGATATCACGCATAAAAACAAACTGATATGCCCTCCCCCCCCCCCACGTACATTTCAGTTAAAAAAAATAAAGCGCCTATCGGTTATGTTATGCCAAAGGCCATAAGGTCGTGTTTGACTACACAAAATCCCCCCTCTTTCCATTTATTTTGATAACATTTATATTATATAGTTTCACTTATCACACTTTTATTTAATTAATTTTAATGACTTATAATTACAATTATAATAATTATAATTATAATTTTCATTATAATTATAATTATTTTTATACTTAACAAATTACTACATATCTAATTTAATTATTAAATTAAACTAGAACATCATTTTATTTAATTTAATTATTTTCTTAAATATTAAACAATCCATTTAATTTAATTATTTCATTAAATCAAATATTCAAATAATAAAATTATCATTCATTAATTTAGTTAACATACACACTTAACTAAATTATTGCATCATAATTTCATTAATTATTTATTTATCTCAATAAATTAATTACAAAATTCTCAATCTTTACATTAGCCGCCCACTAACACCAATAATGTTGATTACTTATCTCCTTTCTTCAACCAAGTGAGTACAAAGAACGTAACATGGAAGGAAAATAAATAAATAATAATTACTCCCCAACCATATCTTCTTCTTTTACCATTTAGCAACAAAAATAGCCATCGCTCTTTTTCAATTAAATGATTATTTTATTTATTTAAAGTTCCGGGATATTACATTTATCTTTTGCAAGCCTCTCAATTTTTAATCTCATAGTGGTATTTTCAATATTATGTTGTTTATTTAAATCATTAATTTTTATTTTTTAGTTAAGAATTTCAACATGCAAGTTAACATTTTCTTCACTTAATTTTAGTTTTTCTAAAATAATATCTTCATTAGTCAAAACTAAAGTACAGTTTTCTACCTTCCAGACTTTTGTTAGTTTCTTTTGATTTCTCTAATTCCTCCTTTATTTTTTCATGATTTTTATATAAATAATTATATCTTTCTTTTAATTCATTATGTGTATATGTAAGGCCCCAACCTTTTATAAATAAAATTGAATTTTTTATATTCATTATTTTGAATTAATAAGGTGTTAATTTGATATAATGCTTTAGTTATAGGTGAAATGTGCAAATTTTGCAAAATAAGCAAGTGGTTATAAAATATTCATTGTTATCGGGTAATATTTGTTTGGTCGTAGAATATTCTTGTTGTCGGAAAATATTCGTACGATGGCGCAGTCATTTGTGAGCCCCACAACGAAAAATGGTCGGATGAAAAAAATAACAAGTTTGAGTTTTTACAAATAACGGCGTAGTAGTTACCGTTAACACTGTTGGAATACCCGGTGGTTAAAATACAGTAATACGCGTGGTTGCACAGTAGCACACGGTATTGCATAGTATTTTTGAATTATTGATTCTTACGTAAGAAAGAACTACTCAATAATTGTTACAGTAATTACTATTCAATATGTTATTTTATTGATTCAATAATTGCTACGTTGATATTTTATATTATTGTTGTTTCAATAATTGTCACTGCAAAGTATTTTTCATTATCAGATAAATAATTCATATTATTTGAATAATATTATTAGATAGAATTATTGGTAATGTCTAAGAAAGTTCTGTCTAAAGAGAGGTTTGGTCATCTAATTGCGCGTCAATAAGGAAAAATTCTTATCGGAAAGCCCCCTCTTTTCTCGGAACGATCTGGTTGTCATAATTGTGATTCTGTAATATTATTTGTGAATAATTAATTATTGATTTATATGATAAGGAAATATTTATTTTATGTGAATATAAATGATGGATATATTTATTTTTGTGGATATAAATGAAGAAATTAATGCTGAGGTATTTTATCAGTATTTTGTCAGAATGGAGGTATTAAAAATCGTCTGTATGTGGATTTTGGGCATTTTCTGTTTGGAATTTGGAAAAACTTTATTCAACAAAGTTGTAGAGAATTAAATTTCCTATGAAAATGACATGAGATTCGAATTTTTCTGATAAAAGAGCTATTTATTATGAATTATTGAAGTTTCAGAAATTAAATATTTTTATTAAAAAATGGGTGGGCCCACTCTTGTCCTTTGTTGAAATGTGCTGAATTTTTTCTTCTTTTCAAAAGTGGAGTGCTAGCTGGTCAAGTGGCGTGCGTGGAATGAATTATAAAATAATATTTTATTAATTTAGTCTGATTTGGCGTTCTAAGCATTTTTTTATAAATAGGTGCTTAGGTTAGAATTGAAAATCACACCAGAAACAAGCTTTCTCTCTTTTTCTCTATATATTATCGAGCGTATTTTTGTGAGTATTTTGATACTTTGAGAATTGCTATTCAGTGCAAGTTTCCTTCAGCCTTATACCTGATATTTCAGCCGGAAGTACTGTTCTTTTGAGGTAAGGGATGTTATTTTCTTCGTAAATGATATTATTTCCTTCAATATCATTATGCCAAAATATTGATATGAATTTTATTGTAGAATTTTTACCTGTTTATGTTGGGATTACTATTCACGTATATGACACTATTCATGAATACGGCACTATTCACAGAAAAATAAAATTTTATCTTCTTTGTCTAAGATGTCTATTATGGTTACTATATTTGATTGTATCCATGTTTTGATCTGCATTCTTGAATTTTACTCCACTATGGTTTATTATGGAGCATTTTTGAACTTGGATAAACGGTAGTACGAATCCTTAATATTTGTTCTTTTGTCTCATTGGATTCATTTTTTTAAAGATATTTTTCATCATCCTCAGCCCTACATGATGATATTACTGAATATCTTTGGCCTGTAGTGCAAAGATGAATGATTAACTGATGAATATCTTTGGCCCGTAGTGCAAAGATGAACAGGTGTTTAGATGAACATGACTAACTGGTGATACAAATGAATATCTTTGGCCTTTAGTGCAAAGATGAATATTGATTCAAGATGTATATTGATTAATGTTACAGGGATAAAATATTGATGATGGACTTTTAAATCTTAGAAGATAGTATAATTCATTCTCTACTTGACTCTTCTAATGAATTATTGTTTCCGCTGCAGTTGTTGATCTAAAATTTGTTGTCTATTATATTTTATCAGATTTTTCCCTGTTGAAGACTAATGATAATTTGTTGTATATTATCTTAGTCATAATATTCTTTACTAGGCTAGTTGAGTTCACATTTTTCCTTTTTGTTCCAGTTTTCTCAGGAGGCGAGAATATAGCGGGAACTAGTCGGGGTGTGGAGTGATGTTTCCAGTCAGTTGTGTTACCAGTCCTCACTATTTTGTAAAATAGTATTTCAATAATTGTAATGAGGACTTATTTGAGTGTGGATATTGTCTAGAAGATAATATTTGTATTTAAACTCACAGTTTATGTGTTGTCGTATTTTACACGACAATTATAGTAATGAAGTTGTATTTATTTCTGTACCATGTATTTGGCGACTCAAAATTGGTGATGTATACCTATTTTGGGGGCGTCACAGTTGGTATCAGAGCTTAGGGATATGGTCTCTAGCGGAGATCAGGAAATAGAACTAGGAGGGGAGACACGAGTAAATGCTTCGCTAGTGTGTCCTACCTAAGCTTATTTGTTGGTCTGTCATAATATAGGGATATTATGTGATATGTTAATTTGTTTAATTAACCCTTGTTTTATGGCAGTATTTAAGAATGGAAGCTGAGAACGTTAACAATGGAGTGTATGAGACCGTGAAAACACCTTTAATCACAAACCAGGAGAACGTGCAACAGGAAGGCAATATTCCTCCTGTAAACAACACTACCGAACAAATGATGAATGATGGAATGTTTAGAAGCTTTTTGCAGTTCATGCAAAATCAGACGAGGGAGACTCATGTACAAAATAAGGTTGGAAATGATAGCAACGCGCGCCTTTTGGGACCACCAGAATTTACGGGAAAGCCAGATCCAATCAAGGTGGAGACATGGGTTAAACAAATTACCAAGATATTTGATGTCTTGGGATGCACGGAGGAACAGAAGGTTCTATTCGCCACCTTTATATTCCGTGGTGAGGCAGATTACAGGTGGGAATCTGTAAAGCGTACCCAGTCTACCGCACTTAACATGTCTTAAGAAACGTTTCAGAAACTGTTCAATGATAAGTACTTTCCTGAAAGTATTCGTCATATGAAGGAGGTAGAGTTTATCAGACTGGAACAAAACAACATGACGGTGTCCCAGTACGAGGCGAAGTTCACAGAGTTATCCAGGTTTGCACCTCATTTGGTAG
Organism: Panax notoginseng; assembly: GCA_016801055.1. NCBI lineage: Eukaryota > Viridiplantae > Streptophyta > Magnoliopsida > Apiales > Araliaceae > Panax > Panax notoginseng. The sequence continues at coordinate 122,823,114 of CM029012.1, forward strand.
AGAATGAGGAACGAATGACACGGATGTTTCTGAGAGGTCTAAAACCCGAGATTCGGTAATATCTTATCTCTCATAAATTTTCTTTATATTCAGATGTTGTAAACATGGCTCAATTATTAGAGCGAGATAATGAGTATGTTCAACCGAGGGATCACAACCAGGGTCATACCGGTGGCAGCAGTCATCAGAGCAATGAAAACTAGCGGGGAGGAAAACATACGAACAAAAGCGGTAACCACTCTAGTGGTAATCGTGGCCATGATGGTAGAAGAAGCGAGTCGGGGGAGATTTCAAAAAGAGAAGGTACAACAATGATAACGTGAAGACGTCAGCACAAACATCAACTGTTTTTAAGAGAGGAGAACGATCACCGGTCGTTTGTTATAATGCGGGAAAGAGGGACATATCAGCCCAAACTACCCACAACAATTCAAGGTATGTTATAACTGTGGAAAAGAAGGTCATATAGCTCGAGATTGTTCTGTAGCAAAACTAAGTCCAGCAGGGATGATGACTCCAAAAGCTGTTCCGGACAAGTCAAAATCAGTGGTTCCTGGTAGAGCATTTGTTGTGACTAGTCAAAACACGAGAAACCCAAACGAGGTGATCACGGGTAAGCTAATCATAAACTCTTGTGAAGTTTATACTTTGTTAGATATCGGTTCTACCCATTCTTTTATCTCTCCTGCTTGTGCTCAACGTTTGAACTTGACTCCGAAGAAATTAGACTTTGACTTATCTGTGGAGACTCCATTAGGAGAAACTTTTGTTACATCTACTATTTATAAATCTTGCTTGATCCAAGTTGGTACCATCACATTACCTGTTAATCTTATTTCTTTGAAAATACTTGCATTTGATGTGATTTTAGGGATTGATTGGTTAACTATTTATCCTGTCAAAATTGATTATTTTCGTAATGTTGTTAGTTTTCATATTCCTAACCAACCTGTTATGCGAATTCAAGCTACCAAACCACTAAAGTTAATTACTGTCATATCAAGCCATAAAGTTATTCGTTTATTAAAAAACGGATGTCAAGCTTTCTTAGCCCATGTCACGGGCTTGAACAAAAATACGTCAGATTTGAATAATATTTCTATTGTTAATGAATTTCCTGACATATTTCCTGAAGAACTTCCCGGTCTACCCCCAGAACGTGAAGTTGAATTCTTTATTGACCTTGAACTTGGTACAAAGCCCATTTCTAAAACCCCATATCGAATGGCTCCTATTGAACTTCAGGAGTTAAAGGTCCAACTACAGGAGTTGTTGGACATCGGTTTCATTCGTCCTAGTACATCTCCTTGGGGTGCTCCTGTTTTATTCGTAAAGAAGAAAGATGGGAGTATGCGACTTTGTATTGACTACCGGGAATTGAACCATGTCACCATCAAGAATAGGTATTCGCTACCTCGCATTGATGACTTGTCTGACCAGTTGCAAGGAGCATAATTCTTTATAAAGATCGATCTTCGTTCTGGATATCATTAATTGAAGATTAAAACTGAGGGTATTTCAAAGACTGCCTTCAGAACTCGGTACGGGCATTATGAATTCTTAGTCATGTCTTTTGGATTGACTAATGCTCCTGCTGCTTTCATAGATATGATGAACCGTGTGTTCAAGGAATATTTGGATCAGTTCGTTGTTGTCTTTATTGATGACATCATCATCTATTCCAAAAGCCGTGAAGATCATGAGCACCATTTGAAGATAATACTTCAAAGGCTTCGCGATAACAAGCTATATGCCAAGCTAAAAAAATACGAGTTCTGGCATGAGGAAGTAGCATTCCTTGGGCACGTGGTGTCAAAATATGGAGTATCTGTTGACCCGACGAAGATTGAAGCCATACAAAGTTGGGAGCAACCGAAGTCAGTGACCGAAGTACGTAGCTTTCTGGGCTTAGCTGGTTACTATCGGAGATTCGTGGAAGAATTTTCTCCAATTGCTACTCCGTTAACTCAGCTGACTCGAAAAGATACAAAATTCGTATGGAGCAATGAATGCGAGAAAAGTTTCCAAGAGCTTAAGAGGAGACTCATTTCGGCACCTGTTCTGATAATACCATCTGGTTCGGATGGATTTGTTATCTATCACGATGCTATAGGCAAAGGGTTAGGATGTGTTCTCATGTAACATGAAAAAGTCACAGCCTATGCCTCGCGTCAACTCAAAGAATATGAGAGGAATTATCCTACTCATGATCTAGAGTTGGCAGCAGTCGTTTTCGCGTTGAAAATCTGGAGGCACTACCTGTATGGGGAGAAAGTGGAGATTTATACGGATCATAAGAGCCTTAAATATTTCTTCACCCAAAAGGAACTCAACATGCGGCAACGATGTTGGCTTGAGCTGTTGAAAGATTACGATCATACCATTCAATACCATCCTGGAAAAGCGAACGTAGTAGCTGATGCATTGAGTAAAAGATCATATGTGGGTACAAGTGCAATATTGTCAACGCAAAGGCCCATTTTGTATGACTTGCAAAGGATAGAGATAGAGTTAAAGACTCTAGGGACCCACGTGATGATATCAAATATAGGAGTAGAACCAACATTAATCGATATAGTTAAAGTTGCTCAAACTACGGGCCTGGAGCTGATGCATATGAAGAAGAAAGTGCAAGAAGGTGTTATTCCAAAAGCAAGAATCGATGAAGAATGAATACTTCTAGTCAACTCCAAACTTTTTGTTCCTAACGATTCTGACTTGAAGTATAGAATCATGATAGAGGCACACAACACACCGTTTATAATCCATCCTGGGAGTACCAAACTGTATCATTATCTTTAACATACATTTTGGTGGAGCAATATGAAGAGAGAGATCGCGGAGTTTATCTCGAGGTGTTTAACTTGTCAACATGTAAAGGCGGAGCATCAAGTGCCATAGGGTCCATTGCAACCACTTGAGATTCCAAAATGGAAGTGGAAACACATTACTATGAATTTCGTTACGGGTCTTCCCAAGGTTTCTCAAAGCATAGATGCGATTTGGGTTATTATTGATAGTTTAACCAAGTCTGCTCATTTTTTGCCGATACGGAAGACTTATTCCCTTGAACGTCTTGCTCATATGTACGTGAATGAGATTGTGAGATTGCATGGCATGCCAGTATTCATAGTTTCAGATCGTGACCCAAGATTCACTTCACGATTTTGGGTTAGCTTGCAGAAAGCTATGGGCACGGATTTATGATTCCGTTCGGCATACCATCCTCAAACGGACGGGCAATCAGAAAGAACTATTCAAACTCTTAAAGATCTATTAAGACTCTGTGTCCTAGATTTCAAAGGGAGTTGGGATAAATACCTACCATTGGTGAAATTCTCCTACAACAACAGTTATCAGGCAAGTATAGGCATGGCTCTATTCAAGGCGTTGTATGGACGAAAATGTCGTTCTCCAGTATGCTGGGATGAGGTGGGTGAAGCAACGTTGTTGGGACCGAAATTGGTACGCATAACTACGGCAAAGATCCAATTGATTCGGTAACGTATTCAAACCTCACAAGATTGACAAAAGAGTTATGCGGATCTTCATTGAAAGGACGTGGAATTTAATATTGGGGACCATGTATTGTTACGTATTGCTCCATGGAAGGGAGTTACAAGATTTGAGAAAAGGGAAAAGCTCAATCCATAATTTGTTGGTCCATTTGAGATTCTTGACCGAATAAGAAATGTGGCCTATAGACTCACATTACCTCCAAGCATGTCTCGTGTTCATAATGTGTTTCACATATCTGTGCTTCGTAAGTATGTGAAAGACCCGAACCACATAATTGAGTTAGAACCAGACGAGATAGCCGAAGATTTAACGTACGAGGAGGTACCTGTTAAGATCTTGGATAGGAAAGAGCATGTTCTACGCACCAAGGTTATACCACAAGTTAAGGTTCTGTGGAGGAACCATGCTATTGAAGAAATAACTTGGGAGTTGGAATCAGAAATGAAAATGAGGTACCCTCACTTTTTCGAAACACCAGGTACGTACGTCAATTTCGAGGACGAAATTTTATTAGGAGGGGAGGTTGTAAGACCCCAACCTTTTATAAATAAAATTGAATTTCCTCTATTCATTATTTTGAATTAATAAGGTGTTAATTTGATATAATGCTTTGGTTATGGGTGAAATGTGCAAATTTTGCAAAATAAGCAAGTGGTTATAAAATATTCATTGTTGTCGGGGAATATTCGTTTGTCGTGGAATATTCTTGTTGTCAGGGAATATTCGTACGATGGCGCAGTCATTTGTGAGCCCCACAACGAAAAACGGTTGGATGAAGAAAATGACAAATTTAAGTTTTTACAAATAACAGCGTAGTAGTTACCGTTAACACTGTTGGAATACCCGGTGGTTAAAATACAGTAGTACCGTGGTTGCACAGTAGCACACGGTATTGCATAGTATTTTTGAATTATTGATTCTTACATAAGAAGGAACTACTCAATAATTGTTACAGTAATTACTGTTCAATATGTTATTTTATTGATTCTATAATTGCTATATTGATATTTTATATTATTGTTATTTCAATAATTGTCACTGCACATTATTTTCCATTATCAGATCAATAATTTATATTATTTGAATAATATTATTAGATAGCATTATTGGCAATGTCTAAGGAAGTTCTGTCTAAGGACATGTTTGGTGTGACGCCCCCAAAATTAGGTATACATCACCCATCTTGGGTCGTCAGATACATAGTACAGAATACAAATACAACTTACTAATACAACTGTCGTGTACAATACGACAAAACATAAACTGTGAGTTTGAATACAGATATTATCTTCTAGAGAGTATTCATACTCAAAAGGAGTCCACATTACATTTATTAACACACTATTAAATAGAATAGTGAGGACTACTAACTAATACTATCATTCGAACCATCACTCCGTTCCCCGACTTGTCCCAGCTACGTTCTCATTTCCTGAAGAGAACAGTGAAAGAAAGGGTGAGCTCAACTAGCCCAGTAAGAAATATTATGACTAAGATAATGCAGAATAAATTATCATTAGCCTTCAACAATGTTAAACTGATAAAATATAATAGACATCAAGTTTAACTGCAGCGGAACAAGCAATCCATTAAAAGAGTCAAGTAGAAAATAAACTCTACTATCTTTTATGATTTAAAAGATTTTTCAACACTGTTATCGCTGAGACTCAGCTTAATAAATAATTCACATCATCCCTGCACTACGGCCAAGGATATTCGTTAGGGTCACGACCACAAATTCCATGCACTACGGGCCAAGGATATTTGTGTATTCATCAATGGTCATGATCATGCCAACAACTGTCCATCAATGCACTACGGGCCAATGAGGACTTTTATCACATCATTTGTAACATTACGGTCATGATTATACCGAATAATCCCTGGTCATAATCATACCAAGTCCATCTATGCACTACAAGCCACAGATGACTTTCAACAGAATATAAACATGAGGATGATGACAATGATATAAGAATTCAATAAAACAAGTTCAAGAATTAATTTATCCAAGAATTAACAACGTCCAAATTGTCAACATGATACTGCTTTGTAGAGTAAAATTCAAGAATGATCAGGAGAATATTTTCATGAATAGATACTAGATGAAGCGCAAATGTCAAGGATATTCCACCATTTTCATGGAGAATAGAAGTCAAAGTTTTAATCAACTAAATATAATAAAGAATGGAATAACAAAAGAAATCACCATGCAGGCGATAGACTGCACAGACAGGTTATTCTTAACAGAATAATAAATAATGGAACCAGGTCCGGCGTAAACGCACATACAGGATATTCTGACAGAATAATAAATAATGGAACCAGGTCCGGCGTAAAAGCACAGACAGGATATTCCGACAGAATAATAAATAATGGAACCAGGTCCGGTGTAAAACACACAGACAGGATGTTCCAACAGAATAATAACAAGACGGAACCAGGTACGGTGTAAAACACACAGACAGGATATTCCAACAGAATAATAATAAAAACAGAACCAGGTCCGGTGTAAAACACACAGACAGGATGTTCCAACAGAATAATAGGAGAATGTCACCAAGTATAGGGTAGACCGCGTATACAGGTTATTCCAACAGAATAATAAGAAATTGAATAACAACAGTTCTCTTCATGAATAAGAAAGAATAACACCCCTTACCGTAAAAGAACTGGATATAAGAGTAGTGAAGTAGCAGAAAACTTTTCTTCTATCTCTATATAGTCTCTCTCTATAGTTTCTCTCTCTAGAGTTCAGTGAATTCGTAAGAAAATAATGAAGGAATGAGCTTCTATTTATAGGAAAATAGAATGCATAGTAACTAATCCATGAACGGTCCAGATTGATTACTTTAATCTGACGATCCATATTTAAAGAAAAATCTTTTAAATAAAATATAATATATTCTATTTATAGAATAACTTTAATAAAGTATTCTGCTTTATATAAAAAGATGTTTCTGTTTTATTACGTTAATAATACGAATAAAACAAAACGTCATTATCGCTAAATAATTCATATTATTAACTGACAATAATGGAATCAAACTGAGTGACTTCTCACATAAGTATTAATAATTAATACCGTGTGCTACTATGCAACCACACGTATTACTGTACTTTTACTACCGAGTAGTTCAACAGTATCAACGGTAAAACTTCCGCCGTTATTTTTATAAAGTATTTTTGTCGTTTTCTCAATCCGACAATAATTCCATTGTGGGGTCCACCAATAATTGTATCGTCGTACGGATATTCCCCGACAAAAAGAATATTCTCCGACCAATCGAATATAATATGACAACTTGCATACTTGGCAAAATTTATAAATATTACCCATAACTATTATATCAAATTCACACAATAATATAAAAAAAATTATTTCGAGAAAAATTAAATATTTATTCATAAAAACTGGGGTTTCACAATCTCCCCTCCTTATGGAATTTCGCCCTCGAAATTTACGTACGTACTTGGTATGCCGAACATAGAAATTTACGTACGTACTTGGTATGCCGAACATGTGAGGATACCTTGACTTCACTTCAAATTCTAACTCTTGAGGTATAACCTTTAAGCATCGAATATGATCCTTCTTATCCAAGATGTTAACACGTATCTCCTCATACGTTAAATCTTTCGCTATTTCGTCCGGTTCTAAATTAATAATGCGGTTCGGGTCGTCCACATATTTACGTAACATCGATACGAAAAAAAAATGTTCTGAACACGCAACATACTTGGCGGTAAAACGAGTCTATAGGCCACAGTTCCTACTTCATCTAGGATTTCAAATGGGCCAATTAAATCGAGAGTTGAGATTTCCTCTCTTCGTCGATTCTTGCTTCTAGAATAACGCCCTCTTGCACCTTCTTCGTCACATTTATCAGCTCTTAGTATGTAGCTTGAGCGGCTTTAACTTTATCGATTAAAGTCGATTTTAATCGTATATTCGTTATCTTCACGTGGGTTCGAATATTCGTACTTGTAACCGTATACGATCTTCTACACAACGCGTCAGCTACCACGTTCACTTTTCCACGATGTTATTGAATGGTACGATCGTAATCTTCAACAGCTCGAGCCAACGTCTTTGGCGCATAATACGTTCGTTTTAGTTGAAGAAATATTTGAGGGTTTAAGAAATGGGTTTTGTACTGGGGTCAATACAAAATTCAATTTTACGCTCTGGAGTAGGCTAAGAAGTCTTCAAGAATACGTCAAGAAATTTAATAACAATAGAAATATCGTTCAAAACTGTGACCCTCATCCAAAACTTGGATAACACGTCACATTGATACCTATCAACTTGCCATCGTCATTTACAATGTCTCCTACGGAAAGTCTAGCTTCGGTGCATTCCACACCAGGAAGTCAACAACGAAAGGAACGGGGATTTTTACTTATGGCTTGATATGACAATGATTGACTTTAGTGATTTGGTTACTTGAATTCGCATAATAGGTTGGTTAGGAATATGAAAGCTAACAACCTTACGAAAAGCATGATGAGCAGTTAACCAATCGTTTCAAAAAATCACATCAATGCAAGTATTTTCAAAGAGATAAGATCAATAGGTAACGTGAAAGTGTTGATTTGAACAAGATTTATAAATAGTGGAGGTAACAAAGGTTTCTCCCAACGAAATTTCAACAGAGAAATCAAAGTCTAATTTCTCCGGAGTTAAGTTCAAATATTGAACACAACTAGGTGAAATAAAAGAGTGAGTAGAACCGGTATCTAACACGGTATAGACTTCGCAAGAGTTTATGACTAACATACCCGTGATAATTTTATTCAGGTTCCTCGTCACGAAAAAAAACGCTCTCTCTTAAACTACTGGCTTTAGCTTTTCTGGGACGGTCTTTGGTGCCTCCATCCTATCTGAACTTGTCTTCTGTGAACGACAAAATCGGGCTAAGTGACCTTCTCTTCCACAATTATAGCATGCTTTGGATGGCATCGCGCAGTTTGGACTGATGTGTCCCTCCCCTCCGCATTTGAAGCATATGATAGGTGGTCGTTCTCCTTACTTAACAACGGGTGCTGGTGCTGACGTCTTTCCATCATTGTTGAATTTCCTCTTCTTGAAATGACCATTCTTATTATTTTGACCATGATTACCATTGAAGTGGTTACCATTTCTGGCATGTTGATTCCCTCCATGCTTATTGTCACCGCTTTGATAACTGTTATCACCAGTATTATCATTTTTCCGGCTGCTCTCTTTTGGTTGCGTTGACTCGTTATCACGCTCCACTAACTGAGCCCTATTCACAACATCTGAATATAAACACAGTTTATGAGAAATAAGATATTGACGTATCTCCGGTTTCAAACCTCTTAAAAATATCCGCGTCATTCTCTCTTTATTATCCACCAAGTGGGACGCAAACCGGGACAATTCGACAAACTTGGCTTCGTACTGCGACACGGTCATGTTGTTTTGCTCCAACTTGATAAATTCCACCTCCTTCATGTGACGAATACTTTCGGGAAAGTACTTGTCATTGAACAGTTCTTGGAACTTCTCCCAAGACATCTTGAGTGCGTCAGGCTGGGTACGTTTTACAGATTCCCACCAGTAATCTGCCTCTTCACGCAACATAAAAGTGGCAAAGGGAACCTTTTGCTCCTCGGAGCATCCCAAGACATCAAATATCTTGGTGATCTGCTTTAACCACGTCTCCGCCTTAAGTGGTTCTGGCTTTCCCAAAAACTCCGGTGGTCCTAGCTCCTTGAATTGCTTAGCGGTGACCAACCGTGGGTTGTCATTGTTTCCTCCTTCATTTTGGATAGGAGCCGCTCTCGCCCGTTGTTGCATGAATTGCTCCTTGAACTGCATAGCGGTGACCGTCCGAGAGTTATTTTGTTGTTGCATGAATTGCATAAAGTCTCTGACCATCCCATCTTTCACCATTTCATCGGTGTTATTATTTTCATGAGGATTATTGTCCTCTGGTTGCACATTACCCTGAGCATTGATCGTTGGTGATTCAATGGTCTCATGTGCTTCATTGTTTATCTCAATATTTTCGGATGCCATTTGCAAATACTGCAACAAAACAAGGGTTAATTAACATATAACATATTATCCATATACTTTGACCGACCAATTAAATACCAAATAAACTTAGGTAAGTCATACTAATGAAGGAATTCCCCGTTTTTCCCCTCCTAGTTCTATTCTCACATCCTAGCCAGGGATCATATCCCTAAGCTCTGATACCAACTGTGACGCCCCCAAAATTAGGTATACATCACCCATCTTGGGTCGTCAGATACATAGTACAGAATACAAATATAACTTACTAATACAACTGTCGTGTACAATACGACAAAACATAAACTGTGAGTTTGAATACAGATATTATCTTCTAGAGAGTATTCATACTCAAAAGGAGTCCACATTAAATTTATTAACACACTATTAAATAGAATAGTGAGGACTACTAACTAATACTATCATTCGAACCATCACTCCGTTCCCCGACTTGCCCCAGCTACGTTCTCATTTCCTGAAGAGAACAGTGAAAGAAAGGGTGAGCTCAACTAGCCCAGTAAGAAATATTATGACTAAGATAATGCAGAATAAATTATCATTAGCCTTCAACAATGTTAAACTGATAAAATATAATAGACATCAAGTTTAACTGCAGCGGAACAAGCAATCCATTAAAAGAGTCAAGTAGAAAATAAACTCTACTATCTTTTATGATTTAAAAGATTTTTCAACACTGCTATCGCTGAGACTCAGCTTAATAAATAATTCACATCATCCCTGCACTACGGCCAAGGATATTCGTTAGGGTCACGACCACAAATTTCATGCACTACGGGCCAAGGATATTTGTGTATTCATCAATGGTCATGATCATGCCAACAACTGTCCATCAATGCACTACGGGCCAATGAGGACTTTTATCACATCATTTGTAACATTACGGTCATGATTATACCGAATAATCCCTGGTCATAATCATACCAAGTCCATCTATGCACTACAAGCCACAGATGACTTTCAACAGAATATAAACATGAGGATGATGACAATGATATAAGAATTCAATAAAACAAGTTCAAGAATTAATTTATCCAAGAATTAACAACGTCCAAATTGTCAACATGATACTGCTTTGTGGAGTAAAATTCAAGAATGATCAGGAGAATATTTTCATGAATAGATACTAGATGAAGCGCAAATGTCAAGGATATTCCACTATTTTCATGAAGAATAGAAGTCAAAGTTTTAATCAACTAAATATAATAAAGAATGGAATAACAAAAGAAATCACCATGCAGGCGATAGACTGCACAGACAGGTTATTCTTAACAGAATAATAAATAATGGAACCAGGTCCGGCGTAAACGCACAGACAGGATATTCCGACAGAATAATAAATAATGGAACCAGGTCCGGCGTAAAAGCACATACAGGATATTCTGACAGAATAATAAATAATGGAACCAGGTCCGGTGTAAAACACACAGACAAGATGTTCCAACAGAATAATAACAAGACAGAACCAGGTCCGGTGTAAAACACACAGACAGGATGTTCCAACAGAATAATAATAAAAACGGAACCAGGTCCGGTGTAAAACACACAGACATGATGTTCCAACAGAATAATAGGAGAATGTCACCAAGTATAGGGTAGACCGCGTATACAGGTTATTCCAACAGAATAATAAGAAATGGAATAACAACAGTTCTCTTCATGAATAAGAAAGAATAACACCCCTTACAGTAAAAGAACTGGATATAAGAGTAGTGAAGTAGTAGAAAACTTTTCTTCTATCTCTATATAGTCTCTCTCTATAGTTTCTCTCTCTAGAGTTCAGTGAATTCGTAAGAAAATAATGAAGGAATGAGCTTCTATTTATAGGAAAATAGAATGCATAGTAACTAATCCATGAACGGTCCAGATTGATTACTTTAATCTAACGATCCATATTTAAAGAAAAATCTTTTAAATAAAATATAATATATTCTATTTATAGAATAACTTTAATAAAGTATTCTGTTTTATATAAAAAGATGTTTCTGTTTTATTACGTTAATAATACGAATAAAACAAAACGTCATTATCGCTAAATAATTCATATTATTAACTGACAATAATGGAATCAAACTGAGTGACTTCTCACATAAGCATTAATAATTAATACCGTGTGCTACTATGCAACCACACGTATTACTGTACTTTTACTACCGAGTAGTTCAACAGTATCAACGGTAAAACTTCCGTCGTTATTTTCATAAAGTATTTTTGTCGTTTTCTCAATCCGACAATAATTCCATTGTGGGGTCCACCAATAATTGTACCGTCGTACGGATATTCCCCGACAAAAAGAATATTCTCCGACCAATCGAATATAATATGACAACTTGCATAATTTGCAAAATTTATAAATATTACCCATAACTATTATATCAAATTCACACAATAATATAAAAAAAATTATTTCGAGAAAAATTAAATATTTATTCATAAAAACTGGGGTTTCACATTTGGTCACCTAATTGCGCACCAATAAGGAGAAATCGTTATCGAAAAGCCCCTTCTTTCTTGAGAACGACCTGGTTGTCATAATTGTGATTCTGTAATATTATTTGTGAATAATTAATTATTGATTTATATGATAAGAAAATATTAATTTTATGTGGATATAAATGATGGATATATTTATTTTTATGGATATAAATGAAAGAATTAATGCTGAGGTATTTTATCACTATTTTGTCGGAATGGAGGTATTAAAAATCGTCCGTATGTGGATTTCGGGCATTTTCTGTTTAGAATTTGAAAAAACTTTCTTCTACAAAGTTGTAGAGAATTAAATTTTCTATAAAAAGGATATGAGATTCGAATTTTTCTGATAAAAAGCTATTTATTATGAATTATTAAAGTTTCAAAAATTAATTATTTTTATTAAAAAATGGGTGGACCCCACTCTTGTCCTTTGTTGAAATGTGATGAATTTTTTCTTCTTTTCAAAAGTGGAGTGCTAGCTGGTCAAGTGGCGTGCGTGGAATGAATTATAAAATAATATTTTATTAATTTAGTCTGATTTGGCGTTCTAAGCATTTTCCTATAAATAGGTACTTAGGTTAGAATTGAAAATCACACTAGAAACAAGCTTTCTCTCTTTTTCTCTATATATTATCGAGCGTATTTTTGTGAGTATTTTGATACTTTGAGAATTGCTATTCAGTGCAAGTTTTCTTCAGCCTTATACCTGATATTTCAGCCGGAAGTACTGTTCTTTTGAGGTAAGGGATGTTATTTTCTTCGTAAATGATATTATTTCCTTCAATATCATTATGCCAAAATATTGATATGAATTTTATTGTAGAATTTTTATCTTTTTGTGTTGGGATTACTATTCACGTATACGACACTATTCATGAATACGGAACTATTCACAGAAAAATAAAATTTTATCTTCTTTGTCTAAGATGTCTATTATGGTTACTATCTTTGATTGTATCCATGTTTTGATCTGCATTCTTGAATTTTACTCCACTATGGTTTATTATGGAGCGTTTTTGAACTTGGATAAACGGTAGTACGAATCCTTAATATTTGTTCTTTTGTCTCATTGGATTCATTTTTTTAAAGATATTTTTTATCATCCTCAGCCCTAAATGATGATATTACTGAATATCTTTGGCCTGTAGTGCAAAGATGAATGATTAACTGATGAATATCTTTGGCCCGTAGTGCAAAGATGAACATGTGTTTAGATGAACATGACTAACTGGTGATACAAATGAATATCTTTGGCCTTTAGTGCAAAGATGAATATTGATTCAAGATGTATATTGATTAATGTTACAGGGATAAAATATTGATGATGGACTTTTAAATCTTAGAAGATAGTAGAATTCATTCTCTACTTGACTCTTCTAATGGATTGTTATTTTCACTGCAGTTGATCTAAAATTTGTTGTCTATTATATTTTATCAGATTTTTTCCTGTTGAAGACTAATGATAATTTGTTGTATATTATCTTTGTCATAATATTCTTTACTGGGCTAGTTGAGCTCACCCTTTTTTTTTTGTTCCTTTTTTCTCAGGAGGCGAGAATATAGTGGGAACTAGTCGGGGTGTGGAGTGATGTTTTCAGTCAGTTGTGTTAGCAGTTCTCACTATTTTGTAAAATAGTATTTCAATAATTGTAATGAGAACTTATTTGAGTGTGGATATTGTCTAGAAGACAATATTTGTATTTAAACTCACAGTTTATGTGTTGTCGTATTTTGCACTACAATTGTAGTAATGAAGTTGTATTTGTTTCTGTACCATGTATTTGACGACTCAGAATGGGTGATGTATACCTATTTTGGGGGCGTCACAGTATATTCATTATCTTATTATATATTTATTATTTATAAATTAGAGATTAGTTAAGAGGATACCTTAGTTCTTGAGGTGGATGCTTCATCATTCGCCATGAGGTAGAGGTTGACCACTTCTTCAATTAGTTTTGGTGTTTCCTCATCCTCACTGAGATCCCATCCTCCTTCAGCTATAAAACTCCTTTATTTGGTAATCGAGGACATTCTCTTTTGTAATGTCTACGTTACTTATATTCAAAGTGTTATTCCCTAAAGGCACAAAAAAGATCTAGGAGGGTTGAATAGATTCTCTAAAAAACTTTTTTTGTTATTTAAGAATGTATTACCAGATAATTAATTAACTTAGTTTAATTAAGCACAGCGGAATATTAATTTGAAATCCCCTTAAAGATATAATGAAATCACAGTTCTAAATTTAGTTCTTTTGGATATCAACTAAAATTGATATAGTAGTTAATTAACATAATGTAAAGGCTGGAAGTAAATGACACCGGATATTTAAGTGGTTCGAAGTATAAAAGATATATAGTTCACTCTTCGACTCTACGAGTTGAAAATCCACTAAGGATGCATCTGGTCACTAAGACCATATTACAAAGACCTATTACAATGAATCAGGAAGATTCCTTCAAGTCACTTAGACTTGACAGATGACACAAAGGTAAGGAGCACTTAGTTCAGTTCACTAAGAACTCTTCACGTCACTTAGACTTGGTATAATGGTCACTTAGACCAGTGAATCATAGTCGCATAATTTTTTGTTGAAGTGTTACTGAAGTTGCATTGAGCTCAACTTCTTAAGAACTTAGCAACATATATAGCTGATTTCTATTCGTAGAGTAAGACTATTTTTGCTTTGGCAGAGGTTCATCTTTTTATTGTTATGATTCTTCCTTAGATTACAATCCTTCGTACCTTTTTTATAGGCTTCCTTGAAATATTCCAGTTGGAAAGTTGACACTTCTTCATTAAATGCTTCGACCTTGTCAGACCTCTGATGTTGACTTTCAGGGGATATTGTGTCATTAAACTTTCAAGTCTGAGATGTCCCATCAGACTTTTGCACCACCAACTAATTGAGTGCTTGTCATATTGCCAAAGTAGCTATTAGATACAATGTTATTTGATCTTCATTTCAAACTTTCAGGATCATCAACAACTTCTTGGAATCCTTACTCTGCAAGTCTTCTTAATGTCAATCTAATGTCAGACCTGACATACTCTATAAATTGCTTGATCGTAGACTTTAATGTTGATTATAGACTTGAATGAAGATATTAGAGTGTTTGGGAAAACAGGCTTTACGATAACTCTTGCTCTACGAACTGCTCTACGATTCTTGAAGTGTTCTACGATTTAAGAGACACTCTATGATGTTCTCTCTATGATATGTTCTTTAAGATAAGCACTCAACAATCCTTGTGCAGACTTTGTGATCTTTCTTCACTATACAATCTTAGACCTAACTCTACGATCTACTGCAAACTCTGCGATCTTGAGATTAACTCTGCGAGCTGCGAGCTTCCACTGAATGTTATAAGAAAGGAAAGCTAACTCTGCGAACTTTAAAATACTTTATGATTTGGCATAGTAGCTCTACGACAGATTTAATGCTATCATCTATACATTAATTCATCTCATAAGATCAACCTAACAAGTTTGATCTTTCTATTCTAATTCCTTGTACATCATATTCTTATGAAGGACTTTACAAAAACTACTAAATAATTATACCTTAATAATATCATATCATCAAATTTAAACGTGCAATTCCTAACAATCTTCCCCTATTTGATGATGACAAAACCAGTAGTTTTAGAGCATCCATCAATTCTACGATGCAAATTACTTTAAAAATAAATATATCTTAATATACAGCAAGCAACTTTATTACTAGATAAAAAAGAATGAATTTATTGAAAATTTTAAGGATTTGTACAAAGTATAGAAAATTTACAGCAATCAAGATTACAAAGAATTTATATATACATGGCATACCTCTATATTTTTCTATCTCCTCCCTCTCTTGGGATTTGGCTTTGGAGGATCTCTACACTCTACTTCTCTTCTACGATAATATGCCTCTCTCCCTTTAGATTCCATTATTTATAACTCTTGCACAGAATCCATTGGGCTAAGATTAAGCATGTCAATTTTTTCTTCCCCTTGGATGTGAATCCCTTAAGGATTTTTGTTAAGAAGCATGGGATCACCAGATGGAAATCGTGAGCCAATTGAAGTTACTGAGCTCAACAATTCATACCTTCAAAAGGAATGGTCTCAATCTAATGGGATTACTTGATGTGATCTATAGGGAGGAGGTTGAATTGATTTTTGTTATTAATGAGAACGCCTCATATCCCATTCCTCTTTCTCCCCCTGACTTGATTTCTCCCCATTTTTTAAGCATCCTGGCCTCGACGCATAGCATCTATTTTGTCCAAGAGATGCCTAATACATTGAACAAGTTCAACCATTTGGGTTTTAGAAATGGCAATGTTATCTCTGTTCTCTTGGAGCCTAGCTTCATATTGTTCTCGTTGCTAATGAACAAGAGTGAATTTTATATTCGCTCCATAGAATTATTTGTTCGCTCTACTGAGTTCATCACCATGCCTTTGAAATCATTGAGTAAAAAGTTGAGTTCAAAAACTATGTCAGAAAGGATTTTTATTGATTCTGCATTTGTTTGTTGAAGAGAGACGACAACAGCCTTGTCGGCATATATCTCCTCTAAGAATACCACATCCCGTTTCTTAAGATTATCAGTAATATCCTTAAAAAAATCATGTGCTTGCCAAACTCTTTGCCCATTTCTCCTGGGACTTTAGAAGAAGTTTCATTAATTTGCTTTAAGCTTTTCTGTATCCTAGTTGATGTTTCCTCAAGACTTTCATTAAGCTTATTAGCAATGAGGTTTATCAACTCAACCAATTGAGGCTTGGAAGGGATAATAGAAACACACTTAAGAATTCGGTCCAACGTATCTTCTCTTCCAACCTTATCACTCTAAGAGATTTGAGATAACAAGAGTATGATCAAAATATTAATTATTTGAGAAAGAGTGAATATTTGTATGAGAGTTTATAGTATATGGTTGTATAGTATTTACAGGAGGTGAACATATATCTGATTCTATAATATATACAGGAGAAGCTATTGGAGATGTATGTCCAGAAGGAATGCGTATGGGAGAATTAGTATTATTTATATCGATCATAGGGTGTTGGGACTCTATGATCGGAGAGTTAGGTGTCTGTACATCAACCGTAGAGTGTTGGGACTTCACGATCGGGGAATGAATAGGAGTAGAGGGTTTCTTAGAGATCGTAGAGGGTGATTCTACGAATTTGTCACAGCGAGAAAAGAATGGAGAAAGGGAATGAATATCAAACAAAGAATTAGGAACGAAAGTTACCTTATTGTATGTACATTAAGAAGAGGAAGGTTCATAGCAAATGGTTCTAGTGGCATAGTTTAGAACCCTTGGAAAGTTTTGGGCCACCAACTTCAGACTTGGATATATGGAGAAATTCCATCTTCTAAAGCTTCAAACTCCACAAAATAGCGCTCTCACCAACGACAAAAGGGCATAGAGTAGAACAGTTGATCACCTTCTAGATCATAGATGGTGGTCATTCTGTCTATCTCTAAGTCTGAGTAGAGTTCGTAGAGAGTGTCTTTTGAGTTCACAACTCGCATTCATCCCTCCTTTATTCCTATGAACTTATTAAGGAGGCAATGAGACGTTTCTGGAATTTTGCTTCCTTACAGTACTACCCGCAATAATCCAAACCCAACCAATTTAGATTGTTCTGAAAGGGTTCTTTGAATGGACACTAGTTGTTCCCCTCAAAGTCTGGATCTTCTTCCTTCACGATTTCAGGGTCAAAGTCTGGGAGTTGTCATTTAACACTCCAAAATTAAACCTTACTCCTATTCTACTAACTCAAGAATTAGTATAGTAACAAGCAAGGATTGATCCCACAGAAAGTGTACTGTTTTATATTTATCCAAGTATTTTCCAATGAATTGGGGGTTTTGGTTTTAAAAACTAAATTATCAAAAGTGAATTTAAAAGAAGTATCAATGAGTAAAAAGCTTCAATTTTTCAGTTCAATGTCACCTTTTAACAATTATGGAATAATCAAGTTTTACTATATTTACCTTTAATGAGATTAACAACCCTAGATAATCGTGATCACTAATTATCTGAAATTCTCCTTAAGTGTAAATCTAATGTGATGATCGCCAACAAGAGATCCTAACTATCATACAACCTAGAACTATCCGTCTAGATTTTATACGATAGAAGCATGAAGAATGAGAATTAGATTGTTCCAAGCAACAATTACACAATCAGGAATTATTTAACTTATCTTCTGAAAACCTTAACAATATTCAAAAGCTTGACCATAATCAAATATCATTAATTGCTACTTATGATCAAACATACATCGTTTGCTTAATATATATCTTAATCTAGCAGATGATATCAATTTACTAATTTAATCATACAGAAACCAAATTAGTAGATTGAATAGCATACAAGAAGTTTATGTAGATAATCAAAATAAATCTCACATACAAAGGAATAAATAAAGTAAACTCGATCAAACCGTTAAGTATGAATAAGGTTTAACATCCCTTCAAAATTGAATTGAGAAATTAGTTCGACATGCATTGATTCTCCAAAAATAGGGTTTGAATGTATGTAGAAGATGATATATGATCTGCCTAATACTGAGTCTTACATGTATATATATTCCCTAAACATGATCCCACATTCCTTAGAAATCAAAATCCTAATCACAATAGAAGTCTACCAAATAACTGCCAAAAATAGAAACGGATGTCTTTTTCCCGATAACTTTGCCGGGGGAGGTTTTGTGCCTGCCAATTCCGCCGAGGCAGATTTCACTTTTCTTGGGCTCCAAAGAAGACCTCCGTTGAGGCAAAGTTTTTGTTCATAAAATACTCGTCGGGATAGAAAATGGCTGAGAAGTCTGTGCTGGGGCGGCTTCAATTTGACGCTGGAGCGACGTTTGACAGAGAGGTTTACGTTGGGGCGCATATTTTTGCCTAGCAAATCTCGCCGGGGCGCAGTTTACTGAGTTTTGATTCTATTTCCTTTTTCCATGCAATCAACTACACTACGTCCCAGTTTAATACTTAAGCTCCATTTTGACTTGAAATCCATAAATAACCATATTAAGCTCGTGTTAGCCATAAAACATGCAAATAACTAAGCAAAAAGGAATCAAAATAAATAAATATTATACACTCATCAAATTCCCCCACACTTAGCTTTTACACGTCCTCGTGTAAATCAAACTCAAGGTTATGCTATCATTCACAGATTCTATCCAACTAGGGTAACAAAAAGTTCAAGTTATAATTCATGAATATCAATGCTTATTAATAGAAATCTGATTAGTACCTCATCAATCAATTTATAACTAATAACCTTACCATTCACCAATGAATTTCATCAAATCAAACGGTATCGACATAAGTGACCATCCCATAATCCACACACTTACCCAACTTAGTTATCATGGAGCAAAAACCACGCACACCAACTCATAAATTCAAACAAATTTTCCTGTTTTTAATTTTTATTCCCATAGAACCTGCTTTTTAGCTCGGATGACTATATTTTGATGTTTTTCTCATATTTCTTCTTGACATGTGCAATGTCTCCTTTTCTTAGGCTTTTCAGTGTTACCCATGTAGCGAACTTTCCACCAATGACTCCTAAACCAAATAACTTTAAGGCACTGGGTGTAGAAACACCCTTAGGGCTTACTTATTCGAGTAACAAAGGTCACAAAAGTCGACTAGTCAAGCTATTTTTATTCATCACACTTTTCAGCGTGAATACCGATGCTTCCCAAAGCTTGGATACCCAGTTAATTCGTATAATGGACATTGAAACAGATTTTTTTATTTTTGCATCAATTTCATCATCTTTTTTTTTCACTTTTCATTCAATTTTTCTTTTCTCAAGGTTCTCTTATTGACATAAGTAGTGAAAACAGTTCTAAAGCATGAAATCAGTGCACATAGACAACTCCACATATAACCTAGTCAACTAAACATGTTTCTCATATTCAAATACTCATGTATCAACAAATCCATTTCAAATCAAGTACAATGGTCAATGACCTAGTTTTCATCATTCATCGATCAATTAAGCACAAACAAATTTTGAAATTAAGCATCAATTTTCAATTATTGACTTTAACCTTTTTAACACTTAGGCAAATAGAATTATGGAACCAAGAAAAAATTTCAATATATTTTCAAATTTTAGCATATTTTGACTACTATACCTAAAAAACACGAAAAATAAAACCTAAATCTCCTCCCCCACACTCAAACCTTACATTGTCCCCAATGTAAGAAAATAATGCAAAGCAGAAAATGACTACAACTAACAAATTAAAGAGAAAAGGGATAGAAAGATCAAATCTGAATTCTTGGGTTACCTCCCAAGCAGCTGCCCTTGTTTAACGTTGTTAGCTCGACTGCACTCCTCTTAATCATTCATAAGTTGGATCCACCAATGTTAACATCTCAATCTCCTCAACCTGACTAATATCAAAAAATGGTTTCAACCGATGTCCGTTCACTTTGAACACAGTCCCTGTCTTTGGATTTTGTATATCTATAACATCATAAGGAAACACATTAGTAACAATAAATGGACCCTCCCAACGAGAGCGTAACTTACCTGGAAACAATTTCAATCCTGAATTATAAAGGAGAACTTTTTGCCCAATAGTGAAATTCTTTCTCAAATTTTGCTTATCATGGAAAGCTTTTGTCTTAGCCTTGTATAGTTTAGAACTCTCATATGATTCATTCAGCAACTCTTCGAGTTCTTGTCACTGTAACTTCCTATGGACTCCATCTTGATCCAAGTTCATATTGCACTATTTGATTGCCCGGAAAGCTTTATGTTCCAACTCCACAGGTAGATGACATGGTTTCCTGAATACTAACCTATAAGGCGACATACCGATATGAGTTTTTTATGTTGTCCTATATGCCCATAGTACATCATCTAGTCTAAGACTCCAATCCTTCCTGCTTGGGTTGACTACTTTTTCCAAGATGGATTTGATCTCCCGGTTGGACTCCTCAGCTTGGCTATTACTTTACGGATGGTAGGATGTAGAAACCTTGTGTAGCACATTGTATTTTCTAAACAAAGTCGCTAATACCCTATTACAAAAGTGAGTTTCGCGATCACTAATCATGGCCCGTGGTGCTCCAAACCTGACAAATATTTTAGTCCTGACAAAATCTGCAATAACTTTAGAATCGTCAGTCTTGGTGGCTTTAGCTTCCACCTATTTAGAGACATAATCAATAGCCAATAGAATGTAAATATTACCAAAGGAAGCAGGAAAATGTCCCATAAAATCAATATCCCAAACATCAAAGATTTTAACAATTAGAATAGGGTTTTGTGGCATTTGATGTCTATGTGATATATTTCCTTTTCTTTGACAATTTTCACATGATTTGCAAAAAAGATACGAGTCTTTAAATATTAAAGGTCAAAAGAAACCACTTTCGAAAACCTTATGTGCTTTTCTTTTAGGTCCAAAATGACCTCCACAAGCATAAGAATGACAGAAAGTTAGAATAAACTAGAACTCATTATCAGGCACACAATGTCTAACTATCTGATCGACATAAAATTTTCACAAATATGGGTTATCCCATACGTAATATTTTGCATCACTCTTAAGCTTTTCTTTCTGGGATTTGGAAAACTCACCCGGTAAATACGCACTTACCAAATAATTCACAATACACACTCTCCATCTTGTTTGCATTCGTGTGGGCAACAACTTATTATTATCATTCTTGACAACTGTGACTCTTGATTTCATTGGGACTACATGCACTGGACTCACCCATTGACTGTCGGAGATGGGGTAGATTATACATGCGTCAAGCAATTTTATGACCTCTTTCTTTATTACCTACATCATTGGTTTGTTCAATCTTCTTTGTGCATCCCTCGTGGGCTTAGCTCCGTCATCTAATAAAATTCAATGCATATACATCGTGGGACTAATACCTTTTATATCTACTATAGTCCAACCAAAAATTGTGACATGGTCCTTAAGGACTCTTAACAACTTTTCTTCCTACACTTTGGTTAGATTACTCGCAATAATCATAGGTAATGTATCATTAGTCCCCAAATATGTATATTTCAAGTGTGTAGGTAATTGTTTCAATTCTAGGGTTAGAGCTTACACAACAAATGGTAATAATTTTTTTTGAGAAACAGGTAATTGAATGGAATAAACTGCATACTTACCTGAGAATTTTGGCAATGAGTGTAAAGCAGCCACCATTTCTTTCAATTCTTGATTTTGCTCAATTTCATACTCCCTATCCATGTCCAACTGTTGGAAATAGCAACTTCCAAGTTGTCCCTATAAATTTGTTCAAAAGCTTCCTGTACTAATGAGTCACACACATTAATAGCAAAAACTTGACTAATATCAGTAGGGTACCTCATTACATTATAAATATTGAATAGAATCTTTTCTCCATCAAACTCCATTGTTAAGGTCCCATTGTGCACATCAATCATAGTTATTGTTGTTTTTAGGAACAGTCTCCCTAACAAGATGTGAGGTGGGTTTGGTGATATATCATCCTCCATGTCCACTATGTAAAAATCTGCAAGAAAAATTAGTTCGTTCACCTGCACTAAGACATCTTCAACTACCCATCGGGGATAGGTGTTAATACAATCTTCCAATTGAATAATCATGCCAGTATTTTTCAAAGGACCTAGATTTAGAGACTTATAAATAGATAATGGGATCACATTAATTGAAGCACCTAAATCTAGCATGGCCTTTTCAAATCTAGTGTTTCGTATCGTGCAAGGAATGGTGAACATGCCTGGGTCTTTACATTTAGGGGGCATTTTCCTTTGAAGAACAACTGATACATTCTCCCCGATTGTGACTTTTTCATCGTTTTTAAATTTTCGTTTATTAGTGCGCAATTCTTTTAAAAATTTTGCATACCGTGGCAATTGTTTAATTGCATTAAGTAATGGAATATTCACTTCTACTTTCCTAACAGTTTCCAGAATTTCTTTTTCTTGTTCATCTTTCTTTGAAGTTCTAGAATTTCTGAAGGGAAATGGAAAAGAAATATTTTAAGCTAACAAGGAGGGTTAGGGTTTAACTTAGATTTTACCGTTTCCTCCTCTGCTTGCTCTTTCTCAAACTCAACTGTGGTTGTAGGTGTGTCCATCTGCTTTCCACTCCACAAGGTTACACTGACATTTTCCTTAGGATTGACAATAGTTTGTGAAGGTAGCTTCCCTAAACCTTAAGAATCCAATCTCCCCACTATAGTAGCTAGTTGGCTCATTTGACTTTCCAAATTATGAACGGAAGATCTCGTCTTTTGTTAAAATTGTTGTGTTTATGTTATGAATGCTTTGAACATATCTTCCAAGGAAGTTCCAAAATTTTTCGGTGTTGCTGGTTTGGGTTGGTACTATGACTAAGTTGACTGAAATTGGTGTTTGCCTGGGTAGAACCCTTGCCCTTGCAGCTTGGCACCCCCATAACTCAAGTTGGGATGATCCCTCCATCCTTGATTGTACGTGTTGGAAAAAGGGTCATACTTTCTCTGCTGTTGTGCCTGGTAATTTCCCACTGCATTGGCTTACTGTGCATTCTCTTCCTCTTGTAATGTTGGCCATGAATCCGTGGTATGCCCTGCCATTAGACATATTCCGCAAGCCTTTGCAGCCGGCAAATTTCCTGTTGCTAATTGTTTCACCACAACAGTTAAGTCAGAAATATGTTGCTCTAAATTACTCGTGCTTACCTCACTTAACCTTTGTGTTGGATGATCATTCCGTGTTCCATATTATTGTGCATTGGCAGCCATGTTTACAATCAAATTCTTTGCATCCTCTGGTGTTTTATCTACTAATGCTCCCCCACTAGCAGTATTGATCATACTCCTATCCATCGGTACAAGTCCCTCATAAAAGTACTAGATAAGGTGTTGATCATCAATCTGGTGGGGCGGACAGCTAGAACAAGCTTTTTGAATCTCTCCCAATATTCATACAATGTTTCACCGCTGAACTGTCGGATTCCATAAATTTCTTTTCATATGTTGGCCACCCTTGAAGCAGGAAAATACTACTCCAAAAATAGCCTTTTCATGTCATTCCAAGATTGTATCGATCCCGAGGGAAGATAATACAACCCATCTTTTGCTAAATTCGCCAATGAGAAAAGGCAAGCTCTCAGCTTTATCTGCTCCTCCGTAATCCCGTGTGGCTTCATGGCTGAGCACACAACATGAAACTCCTTTAAATGCTTGTAAGGATCCTCACATGTAAGTCCACAAAAAGTAGGCAAAAAGTGAATTAGTCCATATTTCAATTCAAAAGCAGCATTTAAAGTAGGATATTCAATGCATAGAGGTTGTTGAGTGAGATTAGGAGTAGACAAATCCTTTAAAGTCCTGTCATTATTTATAACCGCCATATCCTCGTCCGATTCGCTAGACGAATGGTCTGAAAGTAGTGCAAGCGCGATGTTGAGTCCTGGGGATGGAGCTTCGTCAGAATCTACAAGTGTACTTTGGGATTTTTGAGCTTCATTCCTAAGCCTGCGTGCAATTCTCTTTATTTTTGGATCAAATTTTAAATCGAAAGAGTGAGAGGATCGAGGCATAAACAAAAATAAAACTAAAGAAAGCAATGACTAAAAAAACACTCCTCGGCAACGGCGCCAAAATTTGGGAGCTGTCGTTTAACACTCCAAAATTAAACCTTACTCATATTCTACTAACTCAAGAATTACTATAGTAACAAGTAAGGATCGATCCCACAAAGAGTGTACTATTTTATATTTATCCAAGTATTTTCCAAGGAATTGGGGGCTTTAGTTTTAAAAACTAAATTATCAAAAGTGAATTTAAAAGAAGTATCAATGAGTAAAAAGCTTCGATTCTTCAGTTCAGTATCACCTTTTCTGAATTATAGAATAATCAAGTTTTACTATATTTACCCTTCAATGAGATTAACAACCCAAGATAACCGCGATTGCTAATTATCTGAAATTCTCTTTATGTGTAAATCTAATGCGACAATCGCCAACAAGAGATCCTAACTATCGTACAACCTAGAACTATCAGTCTAGATTTAATACGATAGAAGTATGAAGAATGAGAATTAGATTGTTCCAAGTAACAATTACACAATCAGAAATTATTTAACTTGTCTTCTGAAAACCTTAACAATATTCAAAAGCTTAACCAAAATCAAATATCATTAATTGCTACTTATGATCAAACATATATCGTTTGCTTATATAATATATATCTTAATCTAGCAGATGATATCAATTTACTAATTTAATCATGCAAAAATAAAATTAGTAGATTGAATAACATACAAGAAGTTTATGTAGATAATCAGAATAAATCTCATATATGAAAGAATAAATAAAGTAAACTCGATCAAACCATTAAGTATGAATAAGGTTCAACATCCCTTCAGAATTGAATTGAGAAATTAGTTCGACATGCCTTGATTCTCCAAAACTAGGGTTTGAATGAATGTAGAAGATGATATCTGATCTCCCTAATACTGAGTCTTACATGTATATATATTCCCTAAACATGATCCCACGTTCCTCAAAAATCAAAATCCTAATCACAATAGAAGTCTACCAAATAACTACCAAAAATAGAAACTGATGTCTTTTTCCCGACAACTTTAATGGGGCGAAGTTTTGTGCCTGCCAAATCCGCCGGGGCAGATTTCACTTTTCCTGGCCTCCAAAGAAGACCTCCGTCGGGGTGAAGTTTTTTTTCATAAAATACTCGTCGGGGCGGAAAATGGCAGAGAAGTCTGCACTGGGGCAGCTTCAATTTGGCACTGAGGCGACATTTGATAGAGAGGTCTGCGCCAGGGCACAAATTTTTGCCTAGCAAATCTCGTCAGGGCGCATTTTGCTAAGTTTTGATTCGTTTTCCTTTTTCCATGCAATCAACTACACCACGTCTCAATTTAATACTTAAGCTCCATTTTGTCCTTAAATCCATAAACAACCACATTAAGCCTATGTTAATCACAAAACATGCAAAGAACTACCCAAAAAGGAATAGAAATAAATGAATATTATACACTCGTCAAAGTCTCTTATGATGTCTTAGAAAATAGTATTAACAACTTTGGTTAGAATCAAAGAGTCATCATCAGAGCTTAACAATCATTGAGCTGATTCCTTCTCCTCAAAGTTAGCTTTCGGAGATTGAGCTACCTTTGGGGTTTTCTTTTTCTTATTCTCCTTCTTTATCTCTAACTTCTTCATTAACTTCTTCTTCTCCTTCTTTGTCTTAGGAATTGTGACCTTCATAACCATTTCAATATCACCTTCTTGTGGCTCCGTTGCATTAGCCATCATAACCATCATTTCTTAACTTGGGTAATGAGATTGGCCCAACCATCTTTTCTTCTGCTTCATTTGGCTCAGGTTCAATAACCTTCTCAACCCTCACTTTAATTCTTTCATGCATCCCCTCAGCTTGAGCAGATTGAGTTTGGGGAGGAGGCCTACTTGATGTTCTCTTTAGGCGTTTGCCTCACATCCCCTTCTTTGCTAGATGAGGGATAAGAACAGATTTCTTCACTTGTTCCTTCGTCTTAGTCTCTGCTGGTTCAACTGGAGAGTCCCTTGGAATTTCTTTTACCTTTTTCTTCTTCTTCTGAAGTTGCTCTGTTGTGGAAGCTAATGCTTCCAGAACTTGAAAGGCAGATACAGACCCTTGAGAGGCTTCTTCCTCTACAACAGTAAATTTTCTCTTGTCCTTGGTCTTGGAAGGCTTTTGAACTTAATTGATAGTTTTCTCATTGGTTTCAGATTGCCTCGACCTAAGGATCTCAACTGAGCTTTTCTTTCAGTTGTCGAAGAGCTTAGGGATATCTTCTTATTGACATTTAATGGTTCACCCTCCTTATCTTCAATCAGCTTCTTAAACCTTTTTTTTAAGACAATGTTGATAAATCGCCCATAATACATCTTTAGCACTGGCTTTCCTGTGGCCTTCTTCTTTCAAACATCATCAATCCACTTTGTTATCCAGCTCATGAAGATAGTGCCACAATTGATCTATATCTCCATGACAATGACAGTCATGATCTCCCGCTATAGCAAAATGACATAATCATGAGAAGAGTCATTTCATAAGATGCATTTGCCAACGATGTCAGCAAGGAACTCATACTCTTTACGGAATTCCTTCTTCTTTATTACTTTTAGCTCTGGGTTCTTCTTGTGCCCCATGAGCTTCAGCCCCCTCCTTCATATCAACATCATCGAAGGAGGTGATGCCGTGATTCATAAATTCTAGGTGAAGATTCATTTCAAACACATTAATCTTTAAAGAGAAACCCTTCACCTTTATCACAAAGACCCCATCATCACAAAAAGCTTCAAGATAGAACTCCTCTATTAGCTTGCTGTAAATCCTTATGTTGTTATTGTTTTCCATTTTATATAATGACAGTTATGTGCAAGTATATACGGTTAATGAAGTAATATAGAGATAAGAAGGATGTCGTACCCATAAATAACGAATACTAATAGCTATCTGTTGGGAAATTGCATATTTAAATTTTATGTTGAAAGTAAATATTCATGCTTATATGTAAAGTCCTTCTAGGAATACATGTATAAGGACTTAGCGGTAGATCAAACTTGTTAGGTTGATCTGAGCTTTAATGTTTATCATTCTGTAAATGAATGTATAGCAGAAAAGATCAAAGCTATTAGGTTAATCTATGACTTGCGATGTAATAGATAGGCTTCAACAGAATCGTAGTCTATTGAACCAGTCAAGTGATTACAGAAGCCAAGGCAGAATCGTAAAGCATCGAGATATCATAGTCTGTAGAGTGGTCCAAATGCCTACTGAGTCAACTCAATAAATTGTAGTGTGCTCTCAGAAGCGTAGAGTCTGCAAATCAAGCAAGCAAAGATCGTAGTCTACTAGTACTTAAGAGAAATCATAGTGTTCTCATCTACTAGTACCGGATCAAGCACTAATGTTGCAAGACACCACGATCATGATCGTAGTGTATCATCTGTCTGCATCAGAAGCATCAAGTCTTATCCATTTGTTTAAGAATAAATTACAACAAATGTGGAATGGATTATAGACGTTGAGACTATCAGGAATCCCAATGACACAACACGCATCCTTAGTATATAACAAAGAGACGTATTGAAGAAGCTAAGGAAAGTACTACATGTCAGCCGAAAACACCTTTTCAGGTGTTAAATGAGATAGCAGTCTGATGTGTTAGTGGGCCAGACGGCTAATCAGGAGATTTACAGAAAGTCACCATCAGTGCTCAGAAATGTCAAATACAATTAATGCTTTAACGAATGCCTTCAAACGGATACATTTCAAAGGCACCTTATATACAAATCAGATGCAGAAGTAAGAATCAAGCAAGCATACAACAAAATGCTGAAGAACTCACAACGCTCAACTCTACGATCTGAAAAGAAAGCTTACTCAGCTACTCAGTTCTTTCGAACACAAGCTTAACGACAATTGAGTAGCACCATTCAAGAACTCAACTATCATTAAGTGAAGTAAGAAATTCCAAGTCTGTTGGACTTGAAGAGTTCTAAGTGAATTAAAAAGTTCCAAGACTGTTGCTCTTGAAAGAATCTAAGTGATTCGAAGATTGTAAAAACATCCTTAGTGAATTTCCTACTCAAGGAGTAGAAGAGTGGACTAGGAGCTTTTAATCCTCTAAACCACTTAAATTCTCTGTGTCTTTTATATTCTTGCTTTAACGGCTATACTTGATATAACTGTCGTTATCAATTAACTCTGTCTATCTTAAAGGGGAACAAATAAATCACA
The DNA here is from genome assembly GCA_016801055.1 of Panax notoginseng. NCBI lineage: Eukaryota > Viridiplantae > Streptophyta > Magnoliopsida > Apiales > Araliaceae > Panax > Panax notoginseng. Next base: position 122,851,957 of record CM029012.1, read on the forward strand.
TATTCCGCTAAAATTTATTAACAATATTTGAAAAAAATAAATTAATATCTATTCAATCCCCCCCTTCTAGATAACTATTGTGCCTCTGGGAACTAATAATTGGTATCAGAGCAGGTTCTCTTAATCAACCTACAAAGCTTGAGTAGATCCAATGGCACATCTAATAAGTGAATTAAAGACTGGAGGAGGTAGCAAGTCACCAATGTGCAACAAAGATAAATTTGTCAATTGGAAAGTTCGTATACAAGTTTACATGGATTTAATAGATGAAGAACTATTTGAAACTGTCATGAATAGGCCCTACATTCCAACAAAGCTTGCACCAACTCCAGAAGATCCAAACAGAGTTCAAGTCAAGTTTAAAACTGAGTGGACTGACAACGAAAAGAATGTTGTCCAACTCGACAAAAAGGCCAAGAACATTCTATTCCAATCCTTAGAAGATGATCTGTTCGAAAATGTGGTCAACAGCAAAACTGCCAAGGAAGTCTGGGAAGCATTGCTCATTATGCATGAAGGAACAGAAGAAGTCAGAGAAAACAAGCAATCTCTTCTGACTCAACAATATGAAATGTTTTCCCATGTTCCAGGAGAAAACGTCACTTCCACTTATGAAAGATTCAATGTTCTGCTCAACTCTCTTCGAGCCTTTGGAAAGATCTATCCAAATAAAGATCTAATCATAAAGTTCATGAGAGCTCTACCTAGCAAGTGGGATGCCAAAACCACTGCCATTAGAGAATCAAAAAATCTTTATGAAATGACTGTTCAACAACTCTATGGAAATCTTCTCATCTATGAACTGGAGCTGACTCAGCGAACAGAGACTCTATCTGAAGGAAGAAAGAAGGACAAAGGAGTTGGTCTCAAAGCAACATAAACCATCTCCAAAGCTAACACTAAAAATGACTCTGACTCTGAGAAAGATGATGATGAGGACATTGCAATACTGGTAAGAGGACTCAAGAGATTCATGCGTAAAGGCAGAAACAACAAACCCAAGAGATTTAACAACACCAACATCTAAGAGCAGATAAATGACTTATGCTACAACTGCAAGAAGCCTGGCCATTTCATTGCAAACTGCAACAAACTTCTTAGAGAAGAACTAAAGAGAAAATCAAATTCAAAGAAGGAATTCAAAGGCAACAAAAGGCTCCAAAAGAAGGACAAAGGTCTTGTGGCCGGAGAATCATGGAGTGACTCAGACAACGAATCAACTCCCGAGTCTGGAGATGATGAAGATCCTCAAGTTGCAAATCTATGTTATATGGCTAAACATGCAAAGGATAAGAAAAGTCATGACAATCATGAAGCAAGTATCGATGAGGTATTTGACTTTAACTCTCCTGATGCAGATATTGATGATTTAAGAACTGCACTACATGGCATAACATCTGGTCTGCATCAATACATAAAATGGTTCAGAGTTCTGTCTAATGATTACTCTCTTCTTCAAAAGGAGAAAGAAAAAGTTCATGAAGAACTGGAAACAGTTCTTCTAAGTACTATTTCTCTCTCCAAACTTGAAGCGGAGAATAAACTCTTAAAGCAGACCAATAAACTTAATGCACAAAGAGAGTCAAATCTAACCTCTAAGATTGAGGAACTAGAAAGGACAATCTTAACATGGAATAGATCCTCTTCATCCATGGACTCCCTGATCTCCAGTCAGAGAAGTGCATCTGATAGAACAGGTTTAGGTTTTGGGGAATCCACCTCAGAACCATATGTGGAAAAGATAAAGGAAACTAGCTTTAGTAATGTTTCAAATTTTAATAGAAGCATTACATTTGTGAAATCCTCACAGAAGGAAGAACCAGTCCATCCCTACTCTTCTGATCCAATCCATGTTCCAAGGCATAACGGATCTCATGATGGCCTAGGATTCAGAAAAGAGAAGAGTAACTTAGTCACTATTCTCCAACCTCTAAGGGTCGTAGAGTCGAGTAAAATCAACTCCACGAACCAACTGGGTAGGAACAGTAGAGTTAAGCTTCACTCTTCAAAAATCATAAATCACAAGGATACATGGAAAAAGAAGAACCAGTCTAAAGGAAAGATTGCCAAGAACCCACATAAGTTCAAATGGAGAAAGAATCCACATACACACACAAGCATGCATCATGCTAGATGTTTTGTATGTAATAAAATTGGTCATAAGGCTGTAGTATGCTACAATAATTCTTTGCATATTAGACACAAAGTAAAGAAAATTTGGGTTCCTAAGGGTACTAACTAGGTAGGACCCATGCAAGTATGGGTACCAAAATGAGAGTTAAATCTTATCACATGAACAGAGCTCCACGATCACAACTTGGTATCTGGACAGTGGATGCTCAAGGCACATGACCGGGAACAAAGCCCTCCTGTCTAACTTCATAGAGAAGAAGGGTCCAACAGTCATCTTTGGAGACAATGGCTCTGGCAAGACAAGAGGATATGGCTCAGCTGGGAATGGTGTTGTGATAACCCAGGATTTTGAATAATTCAAATTTTAATAATAACTTTTTGTTATTTAATATTGATACTGACTATCAATATTGTGTCGAGTATCTATGATACGAGTCTAGAGAAGTGGTCAATTTATGTATTGACTGAGAAATAAGAGTTAAGTTGTGCTTAACAGAGAATAGAAACCCTAAGTCCAGATAGGGATTCTATAGAAATTGCGGTTATAATAAACATAATTGTGAGAACTTAGTCCTTCTGTATAAAAATTTTGATCAATGATTGATCGGGTAAGGTACAATATTAGTAAACCCTAATAAGGGATTAGAAACATTAATCTCAGGATTAGAAACCCTAATCAAAAGTTGAGAAATCCTAATTTTAAATTCAGGAACCCTAAACCCTAATTAGGAATCCTTAATCCTAATTGGCAAGCCTAATGTGATTAGGAAACTTTTATATAATTAGGAAACCCTAATTATAATTTAGAAATATTAATTTTCTATTTAAAACCCTAATTAGAAATTCTTATAAATTAAATTTGTAAAACCTAAGGGTTAGAACCTTAGGGTTAAACCCTAAGGGTTTGGCAAGTTACATGTTTGTCATTAAAATTTCATGTTTAATGTCCAAAATACACTTACTTTACTTGTAAGCTTAAAGTTTTTCTAGAAGTTTATGAGTCACCATGTTAGGTATGACTTTGTGCTGGAAATCCTTACCAAATCTGATCCAACTTGACACCTAGCATCATATACATACATTGTATCTATGTATAAGTGATTAAAGAGAGAGAAAGTTCATGTATTTCGCTCATTTGCTATCTAGCTCTCAAATAACTCCCTCTCTCTCTAAACATCCGAAATACATAAGTGTATCAGTCCCTAGTTGATCCTCTCAAACATCAAAATCAATATAGTAGAGCAAGGATCAAAGATTAAGCAAAAGAGGTATAAACCCTAGTTCGCCTTTTGATCTTGTATGCTTAGACCAAGTTCATGTTAATGTTTTTAGATTCATGCTAGAAGATGTTTCATAATGATCTATCATAGATCTATAGCATCAAAGTGCCTTAAAATGAAGTTTTTCAAAAACTGTCCATGAACCGTAAAGTGCTCTAACAAGCTAATGTAAGTGGCCCTAGATCGTTCTCTATTTATGATTTTTGTTGTTTTATGGTTTAGATCCATAGTCTGACATGAGGACTGTAATCTGGAAGTGGAATCATAGACATTCCATGTCCAGATTTCATGTTATCGTTGGTCAAAGTCGGTTGACCGACCATGCCCGAGTGATTTTTGGGTAACCCAGAAATCCATAAACAGGGTCTAACAAGCTTTTCAAACGCCTTAATTTGTCAGGTGTTATGTGATATGTTGATGTTGTTGTAACCAGATTGTAGTGTGTTGTCTGGACTATAGATCCATGCCTTAAGATCCCATATATCGCAAACAGGATTGAAGTAGTGGGTGGTTAAACTGGGCAACTCGATCATGAAGTTGAGTTTTTGGAATTTCCAAAACCCATTAGAACAAGCCTTCTGATAGGCTTTGACCGAACTAAATCTGGTGAATGTGTTAGATTTGTACCGAGATGAGGATAGGTAGTTGTTCCTTATAATGTGCACTACATGTATGGACCAAAAACATAACTATTTGATGACCAAAACATAGAGATAATTGAGCTAGAAAAGGCCTACTCGAACTGTCTGGGTTTCTGGGTTACCCAGAAAACCCAGAAGCGTTCTGACAGCAACTTTGGAGGCTTGGATCTTCAAAGTGTATTGTTATATGACCCAGATTGTTGGTGATATTCGTAGTGTTATATAAACACTACAAGATCACAGTTCTAGCAAGCCTATAACATTCATGGACTGAGATTTAAGGCTGGTCAAACGTGACCCCTTGAACACTGGCTTGTCAGTGTTCTTGAGCCCAAGAACACCAACAGTGACGGTTACTGTCACTATAGCCTATAGCGATGGTTTTATTAATTTTTTTTTCTAGATTTCCAAAAAATGATTAAAAATAAAAAAATAAATTCTAAAAATTACAAAAATAGTTTTAAAAATTATCTTCAGTTATGAAATATAACTTTTGATAATTTGGGATATTTTTTTATTAATATTTATAATTATTTGAATATTAATGGTATTTAATTTATTTAATTAGTATAATAAATAAATTAGAGAAAATAATTTTAATATTATAAAAATTATTTTAAATAAGAATAAAGTGTTTAAAATTATTTTGAGTTATAAAATGTAACTTTTAATATTTTTGAGTAATTTTCATTAATAAATTAATATTAATGATATTAGATTTATTTAATTATTATATTAAATAAATGAGTTAAAATGGTTTTATTAATTTAAAAATCATTTCAAAATAAGAAAAATAATTTAAAAATATTAGAAGTTATAATTAATGACTTTTAATATTTTGATAATAAATTCATTAATATTTAAATATTAATGGTGATGGTTTAAAAATAATTTTAATTGTTTTAAAAATCATTTAATTAGAATATTGGTGATTTAAAAATATTTCGAGTTATTATTAATAACTTTAATATTTTGAGATGAACATCATTAATATTTTAATATTATTAAATATTAATGATGATGGGATTATTTGATATTTAAATTATTTAAAAATAATTCCAGTGTTTAAAAAATTATTATAAAATATAATAATTATCAGAAAATTATTAAAAGCTTCCGAAAAATATTATGAACGATATTTGACTTATCTAAAATAATATTGAAGCTTTGAGACCGAGTTTAATTGTCAATAAAGGTGATTAATTGTCGGATAGGGTGACCAGGACACCGAGAACAGATTGAAGTCCAACCAGACCGAACTAGTTAGACTTGAGAAGTGTTTGTATAGGTTATAAACACTGATGTGATTATGTGGTAATGTGTCTAGGAGAAATATTAACTGTAAATTACAGGATTGTGTGATGTGAATTATTGTGCTAATTGTGAGACTGATATTATGATTATAGGTCTTGTGAACGCAGATAGTATATTGTGTAGCAGTAATCAATGGAGAAGGCAAGTTTCTTTAACTCAACCTTGAGTTATACTTTTTAAATATTATGGTGGTTAATTATTGTTAATTTGACCACGTCTGAGAATTTTTGTTGATTATTCGCAGTTAGTGAATATTTATTAATTCAAATTGAATTAGTGATTCTGATAATATACTTGGAGAATAATTGTTGTTGGATACTTACATCCGTAGAAGCTATTATTGACAGTACAGATAATTCCTGTCTATTATCGAATTGTGTTAAGATATGTCTTAGCTAATTATTCTGGCTAGACGAACATTTGTTAGAACTTGATAGGTTCAAGAAGAAAATTCAATTATTATTGACAAATCAATGCCAATTATTTCGGCTAGAACAAGAAAGTGATTAGATATTGAAATCATTGTATTTCGTTATTATAAATCAAACTTTGATTATAAGACTGAGAAGAACAACCTTTATACAAAAGGAACATTTTTGGTCATATATTCGGCCTTTGCGCGCGTGTAAGTAGTATGCATAATATAGGAAACAAGGGGTTGCCCGCTCTAAGTACTTGCTGAGGGGTATAATTTAATCTTTATAGTTATATGATACACCTGGGTATATCAAAGTCTAATCTTTGATAGTTACTCAAGAAGAGAAGTTTAAGATCCAATGGATCGCTCAGCATAAATCTGGAAAACATTCCACTTTGTTATTGCATAGAATTGATTCTTGATTTTTCAATAGAATATCGTAGAAACTTTGAAAGCGTTGTACTCTTTCATTATCAGATTATTGTGTTGCATGGGATGCGAGAAGTTTTGTTAGTAATTAACGAATTGTTCAGCTATTTCAAAGTTTCCCGAACTTTAGTGTCATTCTATCATAATAGATAGTATGTTATTCTTGACTCTTATACATTTATTGTATGTCTTAACTTGCGGGATAAATATGTTGCTCACTCTTGCTAAATAAAATATTTTAGCTAGGAACGAAGAGGCCAGCGGGGCTAAGAAGAACAAAGGCAAAGGCATAGTGCTGGAGTAGTTATATGATGAACATTATTATTATGTTGTATTTGTAAATCTTTTTTGCATATCTAAATGTTTGTAATGTTAAGGTTAGATAACCAGGGACGAATGTATTAACAACATCTGTTAATGAGTTATGTACTGCTATTTATAAATGAATGGGTAGATAGATGTTATTTATATTATGAATCATGAGCACCAAACTCGAGGGTCAAGTAACCCGGATTTGGGGGTGTCACAGGTGCAGTGTCCTTCAGTAAAGTAGCCTAAGTGGAAGGACTGAAACACAATCTTTTGAGCATAAGTCAACTCTGTGACAAGGGTCATCAAGTTACCTTCCCCAATAATCAATGTTAAGTCAGAGATCTGAAGACCTCCTCTATAAAGCTGACCGGAACAAGAGAAGGGAACGTCTACACTGTTAATCTTGGTCAACTAAGTAGTGACGAGACAATATGCTTTATGGCTAAAGCTTCTGAAGAAATGAACGGGCTATGACATAGAAGGCTGTCTCATCTCAATTTCAAAAGCACGTCAAAACTGGCCTCCAAGAATCTAGTAGCAGGCTTACCCAAGCTCAGCTTTGTCAAAGAAAAGCCATGTAATGCATGTCAGCTTGGAAAACAGACTAAAAGCTCATTCAAGAGCAAAACTGTCAACTCAATTGATAAGCCTCTGCAGTTACTTCACATGGATCTATTTGGGCCAATTCCAACAACAAGCCTTGGAGGGAAGAGATACTCATTCGTCGTAGTGGATGACTATACCAGATTTACATGGGTGTTCTTTCTAAACTCAAAAGATGAAATAAGCTCCCAACTCATCAAGATGTTCAGGCTAGTGATGAACGAGAAATGGGAGAAAATCAAGGCCATAAGAAGTGATCATGGTAGAGAATTGGACTTCTCTGAGACAGATCAGTTGTGCACAGAAAATGGCATCAGTCACAACTTCTCAACTCCACGAACTCCACAGTAAAATGGAGTAGCTAAGAGAAAGAATAGAACGTTGATTGAGGCTGGAAGAACTCTACTAGCAGCAGGTCGTCTGCCTGAATACTTCTGGGTAGAAGTTGTCAACACTGCATCCTACACTCAGAAAAGATCTCTTGTGCACTCTACGATAAAGAAGACTCCCTACGAGCTATAGAGAGGAAGAAAGTCAAATGTCAGCAACTTCCATGTGTTCGGTTGTGCATGCTATATTCTCAATAATGGAAAACAGTATCTGACTAAGTTTCAACCCGAGTCAAATGAAGGAATCTTTCTCGGATATGCCACAGACAGTAAGGCTTATAAAGTGTTCAACAAGAAGACACCAAGTGTTGAAGTTTCGATTCACATCATCTTCGATGAAATAAACTTAGACAAAACTGTGCCTCAAGACACTATGAAGGAAAACTCAGACACTACGAACGAGGTGGTCGAGCTCAACACCACGATCGTAGTCCCAGAAAATGAAATCGTTGAGCCTGAAGAAGAAATTATAGAGAGAACTACGCCAGACAACGAACCTCCACATCTAGAAGTAGAGGTTAATCTTGAAGAATTCAGATAAGAAGGCATCATGTCAGATGTTCCAACAGGAAACAGATGGACATGAGATCATACTCAAGACCTAATCATTGGAGATCCAAATGCAAGAGTCAAGACATGGAATCAGCTCCTCCCATGAAAACACCAATTATTCCAACAACCAAGCTTGATAAAGATGAGAAAGGTAAAAGTATTGACAATACTCAATACAAAGATATAATAGGCATTCTTCTATATCTAACTGTCAGTAGACAATACATAATGTTTGCAACATGTATATGTTTTAGATTTCAAACAAATCCTAAGGAATCACACTTAACTGCTATAAAAAAAAATTTCAGGTATCTCAAAGGCACACCACACTTGGGACTTTAATTAGTATCCCAAGGATCCTTCTTTGAATTGACAGGATATACAGATGCTAATTTTGTAGGCTGCAAGATCGATAGAAAAAGTATCAGTGGCACATGTCAGTTGCTAGGAAATAGACTTGTGTCCTGGTTCAGCAAGAAGCAAAACTCAGTATCTACCTCAACAGTAGAAGCTGAATACATTGCTGCTGGAAGCTGCTGTGCTCAAATCTTATGGATGAAAAATTAACTAGCAGACTATGAGTTTGATTTTAAATCTATACCTGTTCATTGTGATAACATAAGTGCCATAGCAATAACACATAAGCCTGTCATGCATTCTAGGACTAAGCATATAGAAATAAGATATCATTTTATTAGGGACCATATTCAAAATAGAACTATATCTTTACAATACATCCCTACTGAAAATCAACTTGCGGATGTCTTTACAAAGCCTCTAGATGAATCCAGATTTAATAAATTGATAAGTGAGTTAGGCATGCTAAATTTGCAACCATAAACTCTATGCTCTAGTTTGTGTTAACCATGCAGATAAAAAGGTTATGTTTAAAATCGTACAGATGACTAAAGAGGAACCACGATCGTAGAGCAGCCTCGACATAATAAAGAAGCACCCTATGATGACATTACTTCTATCAAATCCAAGCAACCCCTCTGATAAGCGCCTCAGGGACAAACCTGACCCTTAGTTCAGCTTAAGAGGTTGGCCCTTCCTGAGCTACCTTAACTTAGAAGGAATGCTTTGTCAAAGCTCATCACAAGGACCAGAACAAATAGTGATCGTAGAGAAGAGCCAACATTTGACTCTACCATCGTTGTGATGCCCCCAAATAGGTATGCATCATCCATTCTGAGTCGCCAAATATATGGTACTGAATACAAATACAAACTTAAATATACAACATAATATGTGAGTTTTAATACAAATATTATCTTCTAGACAGTATTAAAACTCAAAATAAGTCCTCAATACATTTATTATCATACTATTTTATAGAATAGTGAGGACTACTAATGCAAATATCTGGACCGTCACTTAGTTCCCCGACTAGTCCCAGCTATATTCTCATTTTCTGAAGAGAACAATGAAAGCAAAGGGTGAGCTCAACTAGCCCAGTAAGAAATATTATGACTAAGATAATGCAGAATAAATTATCGTTAGCCTTTAACATTGTTAAACTGATAAAATATAATAAATATCAAGTTTAACTGCAGCAGAACAAGCAATCCATTAGAAGAGTCAAGTAGAGCATAATATCTACTATCTTCTATGATTTAAAAAGTTTATCATCAATTCTATCGCTGAGACTCAGCTTAATAAATAAACCACATCATCGAATCATCCCTGCACTACGGGCCAAGGATATTCATGTAATCATCAATGGTCATGATTATACCGAATAATCCCTGGTCATAATCATACCAATAACTGTCCATCAATGCACTACAGGCCAATAAGGACTTTTACCACATCATTTGTAACATTACGGGTCATGATTATACCGAATGATCCCTGGTCATAATCATACCAATCAACAGTCCATCTATGCACGTAAGTCAAAGATGACTTTCATCACAATATAAGCATGAGGATGATGACAATGATATAAGCATTAATCAAACGAAATCAAAGATAAATATTAAAGACTTTAAATTTATTCAAAGTTTAAAAATATCCAAATTATCAACATGATACTGTTTTGTGGAGTAAAATTCAAGAATAATATTTATGTATCAAAAATAATTTGAACAGAATAGAAATATATTTTTCGGGTGAATAATACCCTGTAAATAGTACCCTATAAATAGTAATTTAGGAATAGTACCTCGTAAATAGTATCCCAGCATGAAAAGTATCCTAAATACCCGAATGAATAATATTTAAGTGAATAGTAACTGGGTGAATAGTAACTCATGAATAGTACTCCGACACGAAAAGTGCCCCGAATATCCTAGTGAATATTATTTGACTAAATAGTAACTGGGTGAATAGTAACCCGTAAATAGTAACTCGTGAATAATAACTCGTGAATAGTATTCCAACATAAAAAGATCAATAATTATCAAGAATATTCAGAATAATATTTCCATGAAAAGATACTGGATGAAGCGCAAATATCAAGAATATTCTACTAATTTCATGGAATATAGAAGCAATAATTCAACAAAATGAGTATAGAACTAGGAATACGAAACGAAATAATATTATTTACATACAATAGAGTATGGAAGAAAATATTATTTCTTATGAATACTGAACAAAAATAATATCACTTACGAATACGAAAGAAATAATACCCCTTACAAATAAGAAATAAATAGCATCCCTTACGGATATTGAACGAAAATAATGTTACTTACGAATATTAAACGAAGACAATGAATATTGAACGAAAATAATATTCATACGAATACGAAAAATAATATCTCTTCATAATATGAAATAAATAATACCCCTTACCTCAAAAGAAGACTGGATACTGGAATAGTGAAGTAGCAGACTTCTCTTCTTCTTTCACTCTATAGCTTCTCTCTCTATAATTGCTCTTGTAAGTCTTAGTGAATTGGTGAGAATGAAAGAAGAATGAGCATCTATTTAAAGGAAAATATAGTTTCGATAATTGCACGTTTTGGAGCTCAAAATATTACAGTATAACACCTTTATCTTTTCTTTCATTTTTAATTTAGTCCTGCAAGTATTATCAAACTTGCACCACCTCCCCTAATAGTACATCATGTGAATCAATAGTACAATCATGTGAATCAATAGTAAAATCATGTGAATAAAATAATTACAGTATAGTACCTTCATCTATACCTCTGTTTTTAATTAAGTCATGTAAGTATTATCAATCTTATACCACCTTCCCTAATAGTACACATATATGAACAAATAGTTGTAAGCATGTGATTTAATAGTAATTAATTGCTCATTTAACCAATTAATTACCCGATAGGTCAATATAACCTTCAAAAATCAATTATTATCGAAATAAATGTCGATTTTCACTAACACAAATAATCTCAACACAATGAAAATATTAATTTCATCTTTAATCAACACGAACTTAATCATCATTAATATTATAACTCACAATATTTAACGACCAGATCATTCTCAGGAAAGAGGGGGCTTTCTGATAAGGATTTCTCCCTATTGGCGCGCAATTAGGTGACCAAATCTCTTCTCGACAGAACTTTCTAGACATCGTCAATATTGAAAATAATAATATAAATAACTTTTGTCGTCTCAATTATTGATTTAATAATAATAAATATTATGCAGATGCTACTGTGACAATAATTGAATCAAATAACGTGAGATACTATGCAGCAATAACTATAGCAATAATTGAATATAACTGAGTGACTTCTCATGTAAGCATCAATAATCAATACCATGTGTTACTATGCAACCACGCATATTACTGTACTTTTACTATAACGGTAAAACTTTTGCCGTTATTTTTATAACAAGATATTTCTATCATTTTCTAACTACGACAATACTTTCGTTGTGGGGTCCACCAATGATTGTGCCGTCGTACGAATATTCCCTGTTAAAATGAATATTCCCCGACCAATTGAATATTATATAACCACTTGCTTACTTTGCAAAATTTGTAAATATTACCCACAACTATAACATTATATCAAATCTAAACCATAATATTCAAAAATATAATTCGAGAAAAATTAATCTTTATTCAAAAAACTTGGGGTCTTACAACCTCCCCTTCTTATGAAATTTCTTCCTCGAAATTAAGGTGCGTACCTGGTATGACTATGTCGAAGAGGTGAGGGTACCTCGTCATATTCTAACTCTTGAGGTATAATCTTTGAGTATCGAATATGATCCTTCTTATCCAAGATTTTAACATATATCTCCTCATACGTTAAATCTTCCGCTATCTCATCCGGTTCTAATTCAATAATGTGGTCCGGGTCTTTCATATATTTACGTAACATAGATATGTAAAAAACGTTATGAACACGAGACATACTTGGCGGTAAGGCGAGTTTATAGGCCACACTTCCTACTCGATCGAGGATTTTGAATGACCCAATTAAATCAATGGTTGAGATTTACTCTCTTCATCGATTCTTGCTTCTAGAATAAAGCCCTCTTGAACCTTCTTCTTCTTCACATTCATCAGCTCCGGGTGTGTAGCTTGAGTGGCTTTAACTTTATCGATTAACGTCGATTCTACTCGTATTATTTGACATCATCACGTGGGTTCCTAGAGTCTTTAACTCTATCTTTATCATTTTTAAGTTATATGAAATGGTTCTTTGTGTTAACAACGTTACAATCATAAACACATACGATCTTCTACTCAATGCATCAGCTACCACGTTCGTTTTTTCCACGATAATATTGAATGGTATGGTCGTAATCTTCAACTGCTCGAGCCAATGTCTTTGACGCATTATACGTTCGTTTTGGTTGAAGCAATATTTAAGGATTTTAGAAATGGATTTTGTATTGGGGTCAATACAAAATTCGATTTCACGCTCTGGGGTAGGCCAGGAAGTCTTCAGGAATATGCCCGAAAATTTATTAACAATAGAAATATTATTCAAAACTGTGACTCTCATCTAAGACTTGGATAGCACGTCACATTGATACCTATCAACTTGTCATCGTCATTCACGGCGTCGCCTACGGAAAGTCTGGCTGCGGTGCATTCCACACAAGGAAGTCACCAGCGAAAGGCTCGGGGCTCTTTACTTATGGCTTGATATGACAATAATTAACTTTAGTGGTTTGGTTGCTTGGATTTGCATAATAGATTGGTTAGGAATATGAAAGCTAACAACCTTACGAAAATAATCAATTTTTGCATGATGAGTAGTTAACCAGTCGATTCCTAAAATCACATCAAATGCAAGTATTTTCAAAGAGATAAGATCGAAAGGTAACGTGAGGGTGCCGATTTAAATCAAACAAGATTTATAAATAGTGGGTGTAACAAAGGTTTCTCCTAACGGAGTTTCAACCGATAAGTCAAAGTCTAATTTCTCCAAAGTCAAATTTAAACATTGAGCGCAAGTAGGAGAAATAAAAAAGTGGGTAGAACCGGTATCTAATAAGGTATAGACTTCGCAAGAATTTATAATTAACTAACCCGTGCTAACTTCGTTCGGGTTACTCGCTTTTTGAGAAGTCACGAAAAACGCTCTTCTTGAAACCACAGACTTTGTTTTGTCCGTATCATCTTTGGTGCCACCGTCCCAGCTGGACTTGATTTCGCTATAAGACAAAATCAAGCTATGTGACCGCCTTTTTCACAACTAAAACATACCTTGGAAGGCTATGAACAATTTGGACTTATGTGTCCCTCCTCTCCGCATCTGTAGCATCTAACTGGCGGTCGTTCTCCTCCCCTAGAATTTGTTGCTGGTGTTGGTGTTGCTGCCGACATCTTTCCATTATCGTTAAATCTTCTCTTCTTAAATTTTCCAATTGAATCATTTCTTCTATTATCTTGGTCATGATTACCACCGAAGTGGTTACCATTTCTGGCATGATAATTTCCTCCACGATGGTTATCATTGTTCCGATGACCGTTGCCACCGGTACGAATATTATCGTGTTGTTGCTCGTTATCCTTTGGTTGGGCTGGCTCATTATCGCGCTCCAATAGCTGAGCCATATTCACTACATCTGAATACAAACACAATTTGTGAGAAATGAGGTATTGACGTATTTCGGGTCTCAAACCTCACAGAAACATTCGCGTTATTTTCTCTTCATTATCAACCAAATGGGATGCGAACCGGGACAACTCGGTAAACTTAGCCTCGTATTGCGACACGGTCATATTATTTTGCTCCAACTTGATAAACTCCACCTCCTTCATGTGACGAATACTTTCAGGAAAGTAATTTTCATTGAACAGCTCTTGGAACTTCTCCCAAGACATTTTGAGTGCGGCAGGCTGAGTACGTTTTACTGATTCCCACGAGTAATCTGCCTCTCCTCGCAACATGAAGGTGGCAAAGGGAACCTTTTACTCCTCAGAGCATCCCAAGACATCAAATATCTTGGTGATCTGCTTTATCCACGTCTCCGCTTTAAGTGGTTCTGGCTCTCCCAAAAACTCTGGTGGTACCAGCTCCTTGAATTGCTTAGCAGTGACCATCTGAGAGTTGTCAGTGTTTCCACCTGCTTTTTGAACAGGAGTCTCTCTCGCCTGATGTTGCATGAATTGCATAAAGCCTCTGAACATCCCATCATTCATCATCTGATCGATGTTGTTGTTTACCTGAGGATTATTGTCTTCCTGTTGAACATTATCCTAGGTATTGATCGTTGGTGACTCAATGGTCTCATGTACTTCATTGCTGATCTCAACATTTTCAGATGTCATTTTCAAACACTTCCACAAAACAAGGGTTAATTGACATATCATATATTATCTCTATACCCTGACCGACCAATTAAATACCAAATAAACTTAGGTAGGTCATACTAGCGAAGGAATTTCTCGTCTCTCCCCTCTTAGTTCTTGTCTCACATATCAACCAGGGATTATATCCCTAAGTTTTGATACCAACTGTGACGCCCCCAAAATAGGTATACATCACTCATTCTGAGTCGCCAAATACATGGTACAGAATACAAATACAAATTTAAATATGCAACATGAGCTGTGAGTTTTAATGCAAATATTGTCTTCTAGACAATATTAAAACTCAAAATAAGTCCTCAATACATTTATTATCACACTATTTTACAGAATAGTGGGGACTACTAATACAAACATCTGGACCATCACTCCGTTCTCCGACTAGTTCCAGCTATATTTTCATTTCCTGAAGAGAACAATGAAAGCAAATGGTGAGCTCAACTAGCCCTGTGACACCCCCAAATCTCGGTACTTCATTACCTCAAGATTCGGTGTTCACTTAATCAAATCATTCATATCCAACTACCCAATCATAATAAAAAATTGAATAATAAACCTTCCCTTAAGGGATTACATAAACAAAATCTCCCAGGTTATCTAACATTTAATTACAATCATTCAAATGCGGAAATTAAATAAATACTTCATTACATCAATCAAATTAAAGTCTGGTAAATAACTGTCAACATATTATAAGTCTTCAGTACTTGTTCATCTTTCCCTTTCCTTTACTGGTGCTAGGTACATCTACCTTCTCATCTTTAACTGTAATAGTTATATAAGCAAGAGTGAGCAAACAAAGCTCACTTGAAATAACAATGAAGAAAATCTTACGACATTTGCCAACTAATAGGCTCAGTAGAACTGAACAATATGTTCTATTAATATTCTGAACTATACAACTGAGGATCTAATGACCACGAACCATGTCCACAGTTATAAGTAATCTTTCAACTTTAACTTTAACAGTCATAAGACTATAAGGATTCCACGTACTTAGGGGGATCAGCCCTTCGTACAATGTATTATGGACAACCATTTCAACGCTAAGCGTAAACCTCTAATAAAACAGTTGTTCATCTCAGTATTTAGAATATAAGTCCGCACCAAAGTAAGTTTGGTTTGGATACATTACAAGGTAATTTAGAATTCAATGGTCATTAACTAAGGATTAGTTGAATACAAAAGAACTAACTGTACGCTATGGAATAATCATAACTGAATCGATATTTGTAACTTAATATCATGTTTTAGGAACAATCTAATAGCATAAACACTGAATAATCATAACATAATTTGCTTGAAAATATATAAAGTCAAGGTTATTGAAAATTGGATACTAAGCATGCAAAGTGAATAGTAATTTGAACGATAAAGTTGTTCAACACTAGAATATTAAAATATAGCGATTCGCATACTAAATAACAAGTTACATATTAAAGAAACTTGCTCAATACTAAAGTATAAGATTTAGAATACTTGTATCCTCATGAACTCAATAATAAACAATCTAGCTCTACGAAAGTGTAGAGTTAGCAACTTGTTTAATTGTAATTGAATTAAAAGTAATAACGTACTCAACGAAATTAAACTTGCACAACGAAGTGTTAGAGTTAGAAAACTTACCTTGACCACAAGCTAAACCTTACAACTTGAATCTCAATACCCTATATATATGTCATCATGACATAATTAGTCACTACACATTATATATAACTAAATACATACATTATGTAAGATTTGATTTTTTTTAATCACATAATCAAATTACATTAATCATAAAACTAGTTAATCGTTAATACATGATCATTCTTAGTATAGGACTACTGAAATCACAATTTAACAGTCCTACTATTAGCACATAACATTTTTTTTCAGACTTTGTGTAAATAAATTACACTGTCTGACCATTCTACTAACTCGCGCTGCGGCGCAACAGTTTACACTGTGGGCCGACGTTGCGGCGCGAGACTCAGGCTAGCAGTTGGCGCTGCGGTGCGAGAATAATACTGCTGGGACGCGCTGCGGCGCCAAACTCAAGACTTCGGCGACAGCCTCGGCAACAGCATAAACAAAAAGCCAAATTGGCCTACAAGCTCCATTCTAACAAACTAATTAACATGTAATACACATATAGACTTCATATAAACATAATTTCAATACTCTTAACATGTTTTTACACATATAATAACATAAACATCAACTTTATAACACTCAATTTTAATGTTTTTGATAAAAACTCCATTTTTGACATTTTTAATGAAACTCAGCACTGTAACTTTGTTTTTCAACCAAAACCATTAATTCAAACTATCATGTTTATGTTTAATCATCTACTTTCAAAATCAATAGTCATATATATATATATATATATATATATATATATATATATATATATATATATATATATATATATATATATATTAACAACTAATCAAACCTTAATTTTATTTTAAACTAAGTCATATTCATAAATTTTCATATAAACACTCTGTAATATAGTTTTCTTCACAAATTACATACATACATGAATTAATTGATTATAACCATACATAACCTATGAAAAACAGTTTTACAACAATCAATTATCATATAAAACTATATACACCAACAATTCATCTTTTACAATTATTTTACAGAGAACTTTTTGGAGAAGAGGATAACCATAGTTTTTAGAAAATAGGAGCAAGATGATACCTTAATTTAGAAGAAGATGATGGCTATCTTGGATTCTCAAGCTTCTTTTCCCAATTTCTTTCTCAAATCCTCTCTAGAATCCCTCAAGTTCTCTATCACTTTTCTCCTTTTCTTTTTTTTCTTCCTTCTGAGTCTTTCTTCTCTATTCTATCTTACGTAGTATAATATAATGTATAATAGTAATAATATATATTAATTATATAATATAACTTTAGATATAACTGATATCAGTTATCTAAGTTTTAAAAATCAAAAGCCATAAGGCTTGTTTGGCTAGGCTAATTAAAAATAACACATTAACTCTTACACCTTGTTTGATAAAATACTATTAGATTAAAAGCTTAATATGCATTAAGGCTTGTTTGGCAAAAACTAATTAAACTCCTTTAATTTATTTTAATAACTCCTTTATAGCAAGGTTATTTGTCACACTTCTATTTAATTAAATTTTGATAATGAATTTAATTAAATCTAATATTAATTTATTAAATTACTTTAACACATATATCAATACCACATAATTATAATTTCCTTTATAATTATAACTTTATTTAATCAACTAACACTTTATTTTAAATTATAAATAAAAATCAAAATATAATAATTCATTTAATTATTATAAACTCTCTAACTTAATTATTAAATTAAATTAGAATATTAATCCATAACAATTAATTTCTTAACTCCTTAATTATTTAATTAGCAAATAATTAATCAATCAACTCAACTCAAATCAAATTAAACACATATTTATTCGATGATAAACACATCCATTAAATATTTATATAATTCAATAAATATTTAAAATTACAATTAAAATCTGGAATGTTACAAGCCCAGTAAGAAATATTATGACTAAGATAATGCAGAATAAATTATCGTTAGCCTTCAACAGTGTTAAACTGATAAAATATAATAAACATCAAGTTTAACTGCAGCAGAACAAGTAATCCATTTGAAGAGTCAAGTAGAGCATGATATCTACTATCTTCTATGATTTAAAAAGTTTATCATCAATTCTATCGCTGAGACTCAGCTTAATAAATAAACCACATCATCGAATCATCCCTGCACTACGGGCCAAGGATATTCATGTAATCATCAATGGTCATGATTATATCGAATAATCCCTAGTCATAATCATACCAACAACTGTCCATCAATGCACTACGGGCTAATGAGGACTTTTACCACATTATTTATAACATTACAGATCATGATTATACCGAATGATCCCTGGTCATAATTATACCAATCAACAGTCCATCTATGCACGTAAGCCAAAGATGACTTTCATCACAATATAAGCATGAGGATAATGACAATGATATAAGCATTAATCAAATGAAATCAAGGATAATTATTAAAGACTTTAAATTTATTCAGAGTTTAAAAATATCCAAATTGTCAACATGATATTACTTTGTGGAGTAAAATTCAAGAATAATATTCATATATCAAAAATAATTTGAACAGAATAGAAATATATTTTTCGGGTGAATAATATCCCGTGAATAGTATCCTATGAATAGTACATCGGGAATAGTATCTCGTGAATAGTACCCCGGCATGAAAAGTACCCCAAATATCTGCATGAATAATATTCGAGTGAATAGTAATCGGGTGAATAGTAACCCGTGAATAGTAACTCGTGAATAGTACTCCGGCACGAAAAGTTCCCTGAATACCCGAGTGAATATTATTTGACTGAGTAGTAACCGGGTGAATAGTAACTCGTGAATAGTATTCCAGCATGAAAAGATCATTAATTATCAAGAATGCTCAGAATAATATTTTCATGAAAAGATATTGGATGAAGCGCAAATATCAAGGATATTCTACTAATTTCATGGAATATAGAAGCAATACTTCAACAAAATGAGTGTAGAACTAGGGATACGAAACGAAATAATCTTATTTACATACTATAGAGTATGGAAGAAAATATTATTCCTTATGAATACTGAACAAAAATAATATCCCTTACGAATACGAAAGAAATAATACCCCTTATAAATAAGAAATAAATAACATCCCTTACGGATATTGAACAAAAATAATATTACTTACAAATATTAAACGAAGACAATGAATATTGAACGAAAATAATATTCATACGAATACGAAAAATAATATCTCTTTAGAATATGAAATAAATAATACCCCTTACC
Source organism: Panax notoginseng (assembly GCA_016801055.1). Lineage (NCBI taxonomy): Eukaryota > Viridiplantae > Streptophyta > Magnoliopsida > Apiales > Araliaceae > Panax > Panax notoginseng. The sequence goes on from CM029012.1 coordinate 122,871,650, forward strand.
TAAGAAGAAGACTGGATACTAGAATAGTGAAGTAGCAGACTTCTCTTCTTCTTTCTCTCTATATCTTCTCTCTCTATAATTGCTCTTGTGAGTCTTAGTGAATTGGTGAGAATGAAAGAAGAATGAGCTTCTATTTAAAGGAAAACATAGTTTCAATAATTGCACGTTTTAAGGCTCGAAATATTACAGTATAATACCTTTATCTTTTCTTTTATTTTTAATTTAGTCCTGCAAGTATTATCAAACTTGTATCACCTCCCCTAATAGCACGTCATGTGAATTAATAGTACAATCATGTGAATCAATAGTAAAATCATGTGAATAAAATAATTACAGTATAGTACCTTCATCTATACCTCCATTTTTAATTTAGTCATGTAAGTATTATCAATCTTGCACCACCTCCCCTAATAGTACACACATATGAATAAATAGTTGTAAGCATGTGATTTAATAGCAATTAATTGCTCATTTAACCAACTAATTACCCGATTGGTCAATATAACCTTCAGAAATCAATTATTATCAAAATAAATGTTGATTTTTACTAACACAAATAATCTCAACACAATGAAAATATTAATTTCATCTTTAATCAACACGAACTTAATCATCATTAATATTATAACTCACAATATTTAACGACCAGATCATTCTCAGGAAAGAGGGGGCTTTCCGATAAGGATTTCTCCCTATTGGCGTGCAATTAGGTGACCAAACCTCTCCTCGGCATAACTTTCTAGACATCGTCAATATTAGAAATAATAATATGAATAACTTTTGTCGTCTCAATTATTGATTTAATAATAATAAATATTATGCAGATACTACTGTGACAATAATTGAATCAAATAACGTGAGATACTATGCAGCAATTACTATAGCAATAATTGAATATAACTGAGTGACTTCTCACGTAAGTATCAATAATCAATACCGTGTGCTACTATGCAACCACGCGTATTACTGTACTTTTACTATCGGGTAGTTCAACAGTTTAACGGTAAAACTTTCGCCGTTATTTTTATAACAAGATATTTCTGTCATTTTCTAACTATGACAATACTTCCGTTGTGGAGTCCACCAATGATAGTGTCATCGTACGAATATTCCCTGTTAAAACGAATATTCCCCGACCAATTGAATATTATATAACCTGTAAGACCCCAACTTATTAATGAATAAAATTAAATTTTCTCTAAATATTATTGTGAATAATAAGGTGTTAATTTGATATATTATACTTTGGTTAGGGGTGAAATGTGTAAATTTTGCAAAATAAACCAGTGGTTATAAAATATTCGTTTGGTCGTGGAATATTCTTTCTGTCGAGGAATATTCGTACGACGACGCAACTATTTGTGGGCTCCATAACGAAAAACGATTGGATGAAGATAACGACAAAAATTGAGTTTTTATAAATAACGGCATAGTTGTTACTGTTAAGACTGTTAGAATACCCGGTGGTTAAAATACAGTAATACGCGTGATTGCACAGTAGCACACGGATTGCACAGTATTTTTAAATTATTGATTTTTACGAAAGAAGGCACTACTCAATAATTGTTACAGTAGTTACTGTTCAATATTTTATTTTATTGATTCAATAATTATTGCATTGATATTTTATATTATAGTTGTTTCAATAATTGTCACTGCATAGTATTTCTCATTATCAGATCAATAATTCATATTATTTGAATAATATTATTAGATAACATTATTGGCAATGTCTATAAAGTTCTGTCTAAGGAGAGGTTTGGTCATCTAATTACGCGCCAGTAAGGAGAAATTCTTATTGGAAAGCCCCCTCTTTCCTGGGAACGGTCTGGTTGTCATAAATGTGATTCTGTAATATTATTTGTGAATAATTAATTATTGATTCATATGATAAGGAAATATTTATTTTATGTGGATATAAATGAGGGAAATATTTTTGTAGTTAAAAATGAAGGAGTTAATGTTGAGGTGTTTTATTAGTATTTTTATCGGAATAGAGGTATTAAAAATCAAATCAGGATTTTTGAGATATATTGCAGGGGTTATAATTTTTAATCCGACCGTTGGATCGTTGTGATTTTTGGATATATTATACATATATAAGTTGAGTATATGTCCATAAATTTTGAACCGTTAAAGATGAACGTCTGATTTGTTATGAATTTTAAGAGATGACTGATTCAGAAATTGTTGAAGTTTCAGAATTTATCATTTTGGTGGAAAATTCTAGAATTGGTGGGCCCCACTTTTGATTGGTGAGAAATATGCTGAAATTTTAATTCAAATGTGGTGGGTGGGAATAGTAGCAGGTAAAGCCATCAGGGTGCAGGTCAAGTCTACTTCGGCGTGCTAACATTTTTCTATAAATAGAGGACTAAGTTGGAATTGAAAATCACACCATAATTCATAAGTTTTCTCTCTTTCTCTCTCTAGATTACTGAGTGTATTTTGTGAGTATTTAGATACTATGAGAGTTGCTATTCAGCACAAGTTTCATTCAGCCTCATATCCGATATTCAGTCAAAAGTACGATTATTTTAAGGTAAGGGATATTATTTTCTTCTTAAATGATATTATTTTGTTCAATATCATTATGCTGAAATATTGATATGAACTTTTTTTCAAATTTAGAACTTTTTGTGTCGGGGTTACTATTCATGTATACGGCACTATTCACGTATACGGCACTATTCACGGATACGACACTATTCACTGAAAAATAAAAAAAAAAAATTTTGTCCAAGATGTCTATTATGGTTACTATCTTTGATTGCATCCATGTTTTGATCATTATTTTTTGAATTCTGCTTCAAAATTGGTTATTTCGGAATATTATTGAACTTGGATAAACTGTAATACGAATCCTTAATATTTGATCTGTTATCTCACTGGATTCATTTTCTTTAAAATATTTTTCATCATCCTCAGTCCTAAATGATGATACAAATGAATATATTTGGCATGTAGTGCAAAGATGAATGATTAATTGATGAATATCTTTGGCCCGTAGTGCAAAGATGAACATGTGTTGAGATGAACATGACCGACTGGTGTTACAAATGAATATCTTTGGCCTGTTGTGCAAAGATGAATATTTGATTCAAGATGTATATTGATTGATGTTACAGGGATAAAATATTGATGATGGACTTTTAAATCTTAGAAGATAGTAAAATTCTTTCTCTACTTGACTCTTCTAATGGTTTGCTGTTTCCGCTGCAGTTGTTGATCTAAAACTTGTTATCTATTATATTTTATCAGATTTTTCCCTGTTGAAGACTAACGATAATTTGTTGTATATTATCTTACTCATAATATTCTTTACTGGGCTAGTTGAGCTCACCCTTTTCCTTTTTGTTTCATTTTTCTCAGGAGGCGAGAATATTGCGGGAACTAGTCGGGGTGTAGAGTGATGTTTCCAGTCAGTTGTGTTAGCAGTCCTCACTATTTTGTAAAATAGTATTTTAATAATTGTAATGAAGACTTATTTGAGTGTGGATATTGTCTAGAAGACAATATTTATATTTAAACTCACAGTATTTGTGTTGTCGTATTTTGCACGACAATTATTATAATGAAGTTGTATTTGTTTCTGTACCATGTATTTGGCGACTCAGAATGGGTGATGTATACCTATTTTGTGGGCATCACAGTTGGTATCAGAGCTTAGGGATATGGTCTCTGGCGGAGATCGGGGAATAGAACTAGGAGGGGAGAGACGAGTAAATCCTTTGCTAATGTGTCCTACCTAAGCTTATTTGTTGGTCGGTCATAATATAGGGATATTATGTGATATGTTAATTTGTTTAATTAACCCTTGTTTTATGGCAGTATTTGAGAATGGTAGCCGAGAACGTTAACAATGGAGTATATGATACTGTGGAACAACCTTTAGTCACAAACCAGGAGAACGTGCAACATGAAGGCAATATTCTTCCTGTAAACAACGTTACCGGGCGAACGATGAATGATGGAATGTTTAGGAGCTTCTTGCAGTTCATGCAAAATCAGACGAGGGAGACTCGTGTACAAAATATGGGTGGAAATGATGGCAACGTGCGGTTTGTCACAGTCAAGCAGTTCAAGGAGTTGGGACCACCAGAATTCTGGGGAAAGCCAGATCCGATTAAGGCGGAAACGTGGGTCAAACAAATTACTAAGATATTTGATGTCTTGGGATGCACAGAGAAACAGTAGGTTCCATTCGCCACATTTATGTTCCGTGGTGAGGCAGATTACTGGTGGGAATCTGTAAAGTGTACCCAGCCATCCGCACTCAGCATGTCTTGGGAAATATTTCAGAAATTGTTCAATGACAAGTACTTTCCTGAAAGTATTCGTCATATGAAGGAGGTGGAGTTTATCAGACTGGAACAAAACAACATGACGATGTCCCAGTACTAGGCGAAGTTTGCAGAGTTATCCAAGTTTGCACCTCATTTGGTCGAAAATGAGGAACGAATGACAAGGATATTTCTGAGAGGTCTAAAGCCCGAGATTCGGCAATATCTTATATCTCGTAAATTTTCTTTATATTCAGATGTTGTAAACAGGGCTCAATTATTAGAGTGAGATAATGAGTATGTTCAACCGAGGGACCACAACCAGGGTCATACCGGTGGCAGCGGTCATCGGAGCAATGACAACCAGAGGGAAGGAAAGCATTCTGACAAAAGCGGTAACCACTCTGGTGGTAATCGTGGCCGTGATAATAGAAGGAGCGAGTCGGGAGGAGATTTTAAGAAGAGAAGGTACAACAATGATAACGTGAAGACGTCAGCACAAACATCAACTGTTTCTAGGGGAGGAGAACGACCACCGGTCGTATGTTACAAATGTGGGAAAGAGGGACATATCAGCCCATACTATCCACAACAATCCAAGGTATGTTATAATTGTGGAAAGGAGGGTCATATAGCTCGAGAGTGTTCTGTAGCAAAACCAAGTTCAGCGGGGATGGTGACTCCAAAAGTTATCCCGGATAAGTCGAAATCAGCGATTCCTGGAAGGGCGTTTGTCGTGACTGGCCAAAACGCGAGAAACCCGAACGAGGTGATCACGGGTAAGCTAATCTTGAATTCTTGTGAAGTTTATACCTTATTAGATACTAGTTCTACCCATTCTTTTATCTCTCCTGCTTGTGCTCAACGTTTAAACTTGACCCCGAAAAAATTAGACTTTGACTTATCTGTTGAAACTCCATTAGGAGAAACTTTCGTTACATCTACTATTTATAAATCTTGCTTGATTCAAGTTAGTACCATCACATTACCTACCAACCTTATTTCGTTGAAAATTCTTGCATTTGATGTGATTTTAGGGATTGATTGGTTAACCATGCATCATGCTAAAATTGATTGTTTTCATAAGGTTGTTAGTTTTCATATTCCTAACCAACCTGTTATACGAATTCAAACAACCAAAACATTGAAGTCAATCACTATCATTTCAAGCCATAAAGCTATTCGTTTATTGAAAAACGGATGTCAAGCTTTCTTAGCCCATGTCACGGACTTGAACAAAAACACATCAGATTTGAATAAAATTTCTGTTGTTAATGAATTTCCTGACGTATTTCCTGAAGAACTACCTGGTCTACCCCCAGAACGTGAAGTTGAATTCTTTATTGACCTTGAACCCGGTACAAAGCCCATTTCTAAAACCCCATATCGAATGGCTCCTATTGAACTTCAGGAGTTAAAGGTCCAACTACAGGAGTTGTTGGACATCGGTTTTATTCGTCCTAGTACATCTCCTTGGGGTGCTCCTGTGTTATTCGTAAAGAAGAAAGATGGTAGTATGCGACTTTGTATCGACTATCGAGAATTAAACCATGTCACCATCAAGAATAGGTATCCGCTACCTCGCATTGATGACATGTTCGACCAGTTACAAGGAGCACAATTCTTTTCAAAGATCGATCTTCGTTCTGGATATCATCAGCTGAAGATTAAAACTGAGAATATTCCAAAGACTGCCTTCAGAACTCGGTACGGGCATTATGAATTCTTAGTCATGTCTTTTGGATTGACTAATGCGCCTGCTGTTTTTATGGATATGATTAATCGTGTATTCAAAGAATATTTAGATCAAATCGTTGTTGTCTTTATTGATGACATCCTCATCTATTCCAAAAGCCGTGAAGATCATGAGCGCCATTTGAAGCTGGTACTACAAAGGCTTCGTGAAAATAAGCTATATGCCAAATTAAAGAAATGCGAGTTCTGGCTTGAGGAAGTAGCATTCCTTGGGCACGTGGTGTCAAAATAGGGAGTATCTGTCGACCCGGCGAAGATTGAAGCCATACAAAGTTGGGAGCAACCAAAGTCAGTGACCGAAGTACGTAGCTTTCTGGGCTTAGCTGGGTATTATCGGAGATTCATAGAAGGATTTTCTAGAATCGCTACTCCGTTAACTCAGCTGACTCGGAATGATACAAAATTCGTATGGAGTGAGGAATGCGAGAAGAGTTTTCAAGAACTCAAGAGGAGACTCATTTCGGCACCTGTTCTGACAATACCATCTGGTTCGGATGGATTTGTTATCTACAGCGATGCTTCAGGCAAAGGGTTAGGATGTGTTCTCATACAACATGGGAAAGTCATAGCCTATGCCTCGCGACAACTCAAAGAATATGAGAGAAATTATCTTACTCATAATTTGGAGTTGGCAATAGTCATTTTCGCATTGAAGATCTGGAGACACTACCTGTATGGGGAGAAAGTGGAGATCTATACAGATCATAAAAGCCTCAAATATTTCTTCACCCAAAAGGAACTCAACATGTGGCAACGACGTTCGCTCGAGCTGCTGAAAGATTACGATCATACCATCCAATATCATCCTGGAAAAGCAAACGTAGTAGCTGACGCATTGAGTAGAAGATCATATGCGGGTACGAGTGCAATGTTGTTAACACAAAGGCCCATTTTGTATGACTTGCAAAGGATGGAGATAGAGATGAAGGCTCCAAGTACCCACATGATGATATCAAATATACGAGTAGAACCGACTTTAATCAATAAAGTTAAAGCTGCTTAAGCTACGGACATGGAGCTGATGCGTATGTAGAAGAAAGTGCAAGAAGGTGCTATTCCAGAAGCAAAAATCGATGAAGAAGGAATACTTTGAGTCAACTCCAGACTTTGTGTTCCTAACGATTTTGACTTGAAGTATAGAATAATGATGGAGGCACACAACACACCATTTGCAATCCATCCTGGGAGTACCAAAATGTATCACGATCTTCGACATACATTTTGATGGAGCAATATGAAAAGAGAGATCGCGGAGTTTATCTCGAGATGTTTAACTTGTCAACGTATAAAAGCGGAGCATCAAGTACCAAAGGGTCCATTGCAACCACTTGAGATTCTGAAATGGAAGTGGGAACACATTACTATAGATTTCGTTACGGGTCTTCCCAAGGTGTCTCAAGGCACAGATATGATTTGGGTCATTGTTGATAGATTAACCAAGTCTGCCCATTTCTTGCCTATACGTGAGACTTATTCCCTTGAACGTCTTACTAGTATGTACGTGAATGAGATTGTGAGATTGCATGGCATGCCAGTATCCATAGTTTCGGATCGTGACCCAAGATTCACTTCACGATTTTGGGTTAGCTTGTAGAAAGCTATGGACACGGATTTACGATTCAGTTCAGCATACCATCCTCAAACGGACGGATAATCAGATAGGACTATTCAAACCCTTGAAGATCTATTAAGACTCTGTGTTCTAGATTTCAAAGGAAGTTGGGATAAGTACCTACCATTGGTAGAATTCTCCTACAACAACAGTTATCAGGCAACTATAGGCATGGCTCCATTCGAGGCATTGTATGGAAGAAAATATCGTTCTCCAGTATACTGGGACGAGGTGGGTGAAGCAACATTTGGTATTGGGGATCATGTATTGTTACGTCACAGGATCGACAAAAGAGTTATGCGGATCTTCATCGAAAGGATGTAGAATTTAGTATTAGGGATCATGTATTGTTACGCGTTGCATCATGGAAAGGAGTTACAAGATTTAGGAAGAGAGGAAATCTCAATCCACGATTTGTCGGTCCATTTGAGATTCTTGACCGAATAGGAAATATGGCCTATAGACTCGCATTACCTCCAAGCTTGTCTCGTTTTCATAATGTTTTTCACATATATGTGCTTCGTAAATATGTGAAAGACCCGAACCACATTATTGAGTTAGAACCGGACGAGATAGACGAAGATTTAACATACGAGGAGGTACCTGTTAAGATATTAGATAGGAAAGAGCATGTCCTACGTACGAAAGTTATACCACAAGTTAAGGTTTTGTGGAGAAACCGTGCTATTGAAGAAATAACCTGAGAGTTGGAATCAGAAATGAAAGCGAGGTATCCTCACCTTTTCGAAACACCAGGTACGTACGTCAATTTCGAGGACGAAATTTCATAAGGAGGAGAGGTTGTAAGACCCCATCTTATTAATGAATAAAATCAAATTTTCTCTAAATATTATTGTGAATAATAAGGTGTTAATTTGATATAATACTTTGGTTAGGGGTGAAATGTGCAAATTTTGCAAAATAAACAAGTGGTTATAAAATATTCGTTTGGTCGTGGAATATTCTTTCTGTCGGGGAATATTCGTACGACGGTGCAGCTATTTGTGGGCCCCATAACAGAAAACGATTGGATGAAGATAACGACAAAAATTGAGTTTTTATAAATAACAGCGTAGTTGTTACCGTTAACACTGTTGGAATTCTCAGTGGTTAAAATACAGTAATACGCGTGGTTGCACAGCAGCACACGGATTGCACAGTATTTTTGAATTATTGATTCTTACGAAGGAAGGCACTACTCAATAATTGTTACAGTAGTTACTGTTTAATATTTTATTTTAGTGATTCAATAATTGCTGCATTGATATTTTATATTATTGTTGTTTCAATAATTGTCACTGCACAGTATTTCTCATTATCAAATCAATAATTCATATTATTTGAATAATATTATTAGATAACATTATTGGCAATGTCTAGAAAGTTCTGTCTAAGGAGAGGTTTGGTCATCTAATTACGCGCCAGTAAGGAGAAATTCTTATTGGAAAGCCCCCTCTTTCCTGGGAACGGTCTGGTTGTCATAAATGTGATTCTGTAATACTATTTGTGAATAATTAATTATTGATTCATATGATAAGGAAATATTTATTTTATGTGGATATAAATGAGGGATATATTTTTGTGATTAAAAATGAAGGAGTTAATGTTGAGGTGTTTTATTTGTATTTTTATCGGAATGGAGGTATTAAAAATCAAATCAGGGTTTTTGAGATATATTGCAGGGGTTATTATTTTTAATCCGACCGTTGGATCGTTGTGATATTTGGATATGTTATAGATATATAAGTTGAGTATATGTCCACAAATTTTGAACCGTTAAAAATGAACGTATGATTTGTTATGAATTTTAAGAGATGACTGGTTCAGAAATTGTTGAAGTTTCGGAATTTATCATTTTGGTGGAAAATTCTAGAATTGGTGGGCCCCACTTTTGGTTGGTGAGAAATGTGCTAAAATTTTTATTCAAATGTGGTGGGTGAGAATAGTAGCAGGTAAAGCCATCAGGTTGCAGCTCAAGTCTGCTTTGGCGTGCTAACATTTTCCTATAAATAGAGGGCTAAGTTAGAATTGAAAATCACACCAGAATTCATAAGTTTTCTCTCTTTCTCTCTCTAGATTATTGAGTGTATTTTTTGAGTATTTAGATACTTTGAGAGTTGCTATTCAGCACAAGTTTCATTCAGCCTCATATCCGATATTCAGTCAGAAGTACGGTTATTTTGAGGTAAGAGATATTATTTTCTTCTTAAATGATATTATTTTCTTCAATATCATTATGTTGAAATATTGATATGAACTTTTTATCAAATTTAGAACTTTTTGTGTCGGGATTACTATTCATGTATACGGCACTATTCACGTATACGGCGCTATTCACGAATACGGCACTATTCACCGAAAAATAAAAAAATTTCTTTTTGTCCATGATGTCTATTATGGTTACTATCTTTAATTATATCCATGTTTTGATCATTATTTTTTAAATTCTGCATCAAAATTGGTTATTTCGAAATATTATTGAACTTGGATAAACTGTAATACGAATCCTTAATATTTGATCTGTTATCTCACTGGATTCGTTTTCTTTAAAATATTTTTTATCATCCTCAGTCATAAATGATGATACAAATGAATATCTTTGGCCTGTAGTGTAAAGATGAATGATTAACTGACGAATATCTTTGGCCCGTAGTGTAAAGATGAACAGGTGTTGAGATGAATATGACCGACTGGTGTTATAAATGAATATCTTTAGCCTATAGTGCAAAGATGAATATTTGATTCAAGATGTATATTGATTGATGTTACAGGGATAAAATATTGATGATGAACTTTTAAATCTTAGAAGATAGTAGAATTCTTTCTCTACTTGACTCTTCTAATGGTTTGTTGTTTCCGCTGCAGTTGTTGATCTAAAACTTGTTGTCTATTATATTTTATCAGATTTTTTTCTGTTGAAGACTAACGATAATTTATTGTATATTATCTTAGTCATAATATTCTTTATTGGGCTAGTTGAGCTCACCCTTTTCCTTTTTGTTCTATTTTTCTTAAGAGGCGAGAATATAGCGGGAACTAGTCGGGGTGTGGAGTGATGTTTCCAGTCAATTGTGTTAGCAGTCCTCACTATTTTGTAAAATAGTATTTTAATAATTGTAATGAGGACTTATTTGAGTGTGGATATTGTCTAGAAGACAATATTTGTATTTAAACTCACAGTATTTGTGTTGTCGTATTTTGCACGACAATTATTATAATGAAGTTGTATTTATTTCTGTATCATGTATTTGATAACTCAGAATGGGTGATGTATACCTATTTTGGGGGCGTCACATAACCACTTACTTACTTTGCAAAATTTGTAAATATTACCCATAACTATAACATTATATCAAATCCACACTATAATATTCAAAAATAAAATTCGAGAAAAATTAATATTTATTCATAAAACTTGGGGTCTTACAATCGTAGTGTAACCTCGACGATCGTAGTCCTCCCAAAAGATACTGTAACGAACGAGAATTTATAATTTAATTTTAATATTTATTGAATTAAATAAATATTTTTCGATGATTTAATTATTATATTAAATAATTAATTGATGCAATTGTAGTAGATTAATTTAATTATATGTGCTATATTTATTAAATTAATGTAGAGAAATGTTATTATCAAAGTATGTAATTATGTGAGCTTATTGAATTAAATAAAATATTTAATTAAGCATGATGTTATTAGATTAATTTAATTATTAATTAGAGAATTAATAATTTGACATTTATTATTAATGAGAAAAGTAATTATGTGACTATGTGAATTTATGAGGAATTATTATATTTTATTTAAAATAAATTAAATAAGATATTGAATTTATTTTATGAAGGAGTGTGATATTTATTAAAGTATATTATAAAGGTTTTATTAAATTAAATAAGTTTAAACTTTTTAAGGCTAGCCAAACATGGCCTTAGTAGTGGTTACTAGCGGTTGCCCATGACAGGGTTAACTGGCCATTTTGTGCGTCCGTTTTCTCTTCCTTTATTATACGTATTCTTTCCTTTATTTTTACTAAGTCCGATAAAACTAATCAGAGAGAAAGCCAGAGAGAAATTAGAGAAATTTCATAGAATTGTGAATACTGTGATTGAAGTAGAGAGATATTGTCATCCTTAATCATCTACGCTTTGGGTAATTTCATCCAACCCAATTTTTATTCTACGTCTTTTAAAGTTTTCATAACTATGGCTTAAGTCCTCTATAAAGTTTTTGTAGTTGAATAAGGTAACAATTATGAGTATATATGTAATCATTCGAGTGGCATAACATGTTTTATATATATATTGCATGATTCCATACCCTAAGTTTCGTAATCTGATGACTTGCTATTTCAAAAATACACAGAGTTTGGGTTTTTTTTGGCCATATGGCCTTATACGTGATTTTAGTATGTCAAACATAAATGTTTTCATAAATTTTACACCCTTATATTATTGAGCATGTCAATACGAAGAGACCGAAGTTTAAATGAACGGATTCGGTGTTATAACGAATCCGTATGAACAATTTTCATGTTTTATTTTCTAAACCTTCATGAACATCAAAGTCAGTGAATTTTTATGTTTTAAATTTGTTATTAAGTGTTTAAAAATGTTAATGTCAGTATATAAATGTTGGGTTGTGTTTATACATGAACTATAACGTGTGGGTATGTCTAATTTCGAGTAGAAAATAAGAAATTGGGAGAAATTGGCATGTTCTGCGATTTTTCGCGAACTGCCATTTCTGTGTCTGGTGCGCCGCGCCGCGCCGCAGCGCCGGCTACCTGTACATTTTCCGCGCCGCAGCGCCACGGCGCCACAGCACCAAGTGTCCGGCCACAGCGCCACCGCGCCGCAGCGCGAAGATCACGTGTATCAGTGGCACCGCAGCGCCACTCTCCAGAAAATTCAGAATGAGTTATTTTTTTAAAATGTTAAGTCTAGCATTGTGTTAGTAACTTAATGTATTGAACATGTAAACATGTTAGAAGAATAATGTGATGATAAAAAAATAGTTGTTTAAACATGTAAATAATTACATGTGATTTAAATTATTGAATTCATAATTAGATTATCATTCATGAAGTACAAATTATGTGATAATGAGATAAATTGACTAAGTATAGTCGATAATTAAAGTAGACAACGAGAATGAGTTTATGTTGATTAGTTAATTTATAATTAACTGGTATTGTGTATATGAATGGTATGTAGAATTTAATTCAAAGAACGTGCTTAGTTAAAGTATAATCTACGCGCGAGGCAAGTTTCCTAAACTTAAACTCTTAAATTTGAGCAAGTTCCCTAACCCTACTTGTCATTATTGTTCAAGTTTATTATTTACCTTGAATAAATTATCGTTACTATTATTCAAGATCAAATGTTATATTAAAGATTGATTATCTTTTCAAAGTATGATTTAGTTATACAATAATTGTTCTATTGTATACTTCTTGAGATTATTATTCAAATTTAATATCATTATTGTTGAACCTTATTAGACTAGTGAAACCTTATTGATTCAACTAGTCCATAGTTGATGAGCGTTCTAAATTTCAGAACCATTGATGAATTATCAAAACCAAACTTTCTTTGGTGCGGACTCGAATGCCAAACTGAGATGAACAACCCTGTATAGGGGATTATTTACGCTTTAGCGTTAAGATATTGTGCACAGTATGGTACTAAGGGCTGATCTCCCTAAGTACGAGAAGAAGGTCCATAGTCTTATAGCTGTTAAAGGTTTCAAGTATAACTCTTGTTAACCTAGGACATAGTTCAAGGTCTTATGACCCTCAGAATTCTTTTGATTCTTGTTATTCATTCTTGATTCAAAAGTTGAGCTTTTATTCAGAAGTCTTAGATTTATTCGCATGTTATTATATTGTTATTTCATTTTTATACTTGTGGGCATTTGTGCTCACTCTTGCTTAATAATAACATTACAGTTAAGAACGAAAGAGCTGACAAACCTTCCACTAGTAAGGGCAAGGGCAAAGTTAGCAAATGATGGAGACTTGTTATTTGATATGACTTGTTATTTTATATGATGTATTGTTTAAGACTTATTTGTTTATGATTCCGCACAGATGTTTAAGGTTAGTTTAACCTGAGATTGTATTATTATTATTTAGATGTTGTAACCCTTATGGGAAAGATTTTATTTTTATTTATTACATGGTTTGCATTTTTTCTGGGTAGATAGATAGATGATATTTGTTTCGTGAACACCAAATCCTGTGAAAATGGAAGTACCGGAATTGGGGGTGTCACAGGTTGGTATCAAAGCCGTAGGTTATGAACCTTAGGTGGGGGAACAACCTTAGGTAGTAGCCTTATAGAAAGAAAATAGTAAAGGAAAACTCTTATCGAGTTTTAAGAAATGAATTTTTGGTAATTCATTGAAGATAATAAAATACATTATGTGTTTATGTGTTAATTTATGTGCTCGTTAGTATGAGTTAGTAACTAAAACTTAAAATTTTATTGTCAGGATGACAAATGTTGGAGAAGCTAGTCAAGCTGGGGAGGAAGAACCCCAATTACCTATAGTACCTACAGAGGAGGAGCCCCGAGACATACATGTTGTTAGGGAACAGTTAGTTCAGAGGGAGTCATCTCCATTGATCACCGTTGTTGGTTAGGAGCATGAGCCCGAGACTGATCCTGAGGAGGATCCTAAGGAGGAGTTTGATGAGGAAGAGGAAGAAGAGGAGTTACCACGGTACACCGTTGATGCGGAGATGTATGACACGTTATACGACCGTAACGTGGAATTACAAGACGAGGTTCAGGAATTGACTGAGCGAGCGATTGTTCAGCAGTTTACTTTAGAGGAGAAGGAGAGGGAGATTTCGACTCTACTCACACGATTGGGAAATGTAAAATGGGATTTGGTCCATGAGAAGGGTCAAACCGAAGATAAGACCGAGGAGATACAGAAGCTGAAAAAGGAACTGAAAGAAACCTCCGGAAGACTGAAAATAGCAGAGGAAGGATGGGTAAGAGAATCACGTCGAGCTGATCGTGCAGAAGATGATAGTCATGCAAAGAAGGAAAAGCTTGATGAGACATACTCCACACTTAATCATGCAATGGATGAGGCTCAGGAACGAGTTTTGAGATACCCCATCCAGTTCGAAGGACTTTCGTCGTATATGTTGGATCGCAGGACGATGTCTCGTATCATGGATGAGGAGCGTGACAAGGCTATTCAGCACCTTGATAGATAGGATTATAATCCGTTTAATTATGTGAAAGACTTAATTAGTTTTTATATGTAAATTCCGATGTGTTTATGAACGAAGGAATATGTTAATATTTTAAGTCCTGTGGATTCTTTATTCCAGGATAGTTGATGTAAATAGCAGTTATGCTATAGTTTGATGTTAAAACTTTGAGTTGAATTAAATATATTAAGTTGTTTGAGATGATGTGATAAATGAGTATGTTAAATTGTTGAGTAATGCCTTAACTATTTAGAGAAATAAATAAAGTTCTAATAAGCGTGTAGTTAACAGAAAATGCCACCAAGGAGAAGACAACAACGTCAACCCGCTCAGGAAGAGTTAACTAATAATAACAATAACGCCAACGCTAATCCTGTTCAGCAGTTGGTGAACTTATTGACGGGAGCAATGAACAATCAACCTCAATCGAGGCTCAAACGTGGGTCATGGAAATGGAGAAAGTATTCGACGTTGCTAGGGTTAGAGAAGACCAGAAGACCACTTTCGTAACGTCTATGCTAAAGTCTGAGGCTAGCTACTGGTGGCAAGCAAACAAAGTGCGAGGAGGTGAAGGTGTAATTACGTGGGAGAGATTTAAAGAAATATTTTTTGAAATGTACTTCCCAACTAGTTCGCAGAATCAGATGGAGATTCAATTTCTGGAACTGAAGCAGGAAAATATGAGTGTACCTGATTACGCGGCTAAATTCGATGAGTTGGCAAGGTTTGCCCCGTACCAAGTACACACTGACGAAAGAAAGGCCATAAGATTTGAACAAGGACTAAAGCCTTGGGTTTATAGTAAGGTGTCAATGTTTCAGATAAACACATTTGTCGGAGTACTGGAAAAGGCCATCCTCGCTGAAGGTGGAAGTGATGCGGTGACCAAGTACAATCAAGAGCAGAAGAAGAAGAAGAGTGAAGGTGAAGGAAATAACAAGACTGGTGGGAGTAACACTGGGGGTAGTTATAATCAGAAGAGGAAGTGGACGGATAACTCATCAGCTGGAAGTCAACAAGGAGGGTAGAAGAAGAAAATTGAAGCATGATCAAACTGCGGAAAAGCTCATCTGGGAGTTTGCATGAAAGGGAAGCGAGTGTGCTACAATTGTGGTCAGGAAGGCCACATAGCACCAAACTGTCCAAACCCAAAGAAAGGTGCTTATTTCAACTGTGGTTCTAAAGATCATCTAGCAAGAGACTACCCCAAGAAGGGATCAGGAAGAGCAGTATCAGGAGGAAATCGGGGAAATAGCAGTGAAAATACCTTAACCATCACCGGACCACCTGCAACAAACCTACTGACCGCCAGAACTTTCAATATGACAGTGCAGGACGCAATCTAGTTTCGTGATGTGGTGTCAGGTATCATTCCGATCAATGAAATTAATGCTTACGTTTTATTTGATTCGGGTGCTACTTGTTCCTTTATATCCGAAGACTTTGCTAATAGTTTAGATTTGCTTATGGATGAGTTGGAAGATCCCATGAATATAGAAATTGCGAATAGAGAGATAATTCCTGTTAAGTACGTGTTTAAGAACTGTAGGGTGGAAATTAAGGGTAATATCATGAACGTAGATCTTATCCCTATTCGGCTTGGGGAATTTGACGTTATTTTGGGTATGGATTGGTTATCCAATTATAGGGCTGTAATTGACTGCCAAAAGAAGCGTATTAACCTTATAACTCCGTCAAAGGTTGTGTTTTATGGTAGCAAGTCGCCCAGACAAGCGAGTTATCTGACGATGATGCAGGCCAGGAGGTTGTTAAGACAAGGCTGTGTAGGATATCTAGCTTACATAGTCGACAGTCGAAAAGAGAATCCGAAGGTAGAAGAGATACCGATTGTGAGGGACTTCGTCGATGTATTTCCAGACGATTTTCCAGGACTTCCACCAGATAGAGAGGTAGATTTCGTGATCGATTTGGCGCCCGGATCAGCTCCAATATCGAAGGCACCATACCGAATGGCACCAGTAGAGATGAAAGAACTGATGGTCCAACTATAAGAATTGCTGGACAAAAAGTACATTCAACCGAGCGTATCGCCGTGGGGAGCACCGGTGTTGTTTGTGAAAAAGAAGGACAGATCGATGCGGCTCTGCATTGACTACAGAGAACTGAACAAGGTCACGATTAAGAATAAATATCCATTACCAAGAATCGACGATCTGTTTGATCAATTAAAAGGAGCAAGATACTTTTCCAAGATAGACTTGAGGAGTGGTTATCACCAACTGAAGGTGAGGCCAGAGGATGTACAGAAGACAGCGTTCAGAACGCGATACGGTCACTACGAATTTTTAGTAATGTCGTTTGGTCTAACGAATGCTCTTGTAGCATTTATGGGACTAATGAATAGTGTGTTCAAGCCGTTTTTGGATAAATTCGTGGTGGTATTTATAGAAGACATTTTGGTATATTCCAAAACCAAAGAAGAACACGAAGAGTATTTGAGATTAACATTAGAAGTATTGAGAAGGGAGAAGTTGTACGCTAAATTTTTGAAATGCGAATTTCTGGATCGAGCGAGTACAATTTCTTGGTCACGTGATCGATAAAAACAGAATTTCGGTAGATCCATCCAAAGTAGAAGTCGTGATTAATTGGGATCAGCCGAGAACGCCGTCAGAAGTAAGAAGTTTTCTTGGATTGGCGGGATATTATAGAAGATTCATTCAAGATTTTTCCAAGATCGCAACTCCGTTAACGAATGTAACTCGAAAAGCTGTGAAATTTGTTTGGACGGAGAAGTGTGAGGAGAGCTTTCAAGAATTAAAGAAGAGGTTGAGTTTGGCACCTGTGTTATTTCTTCCGGATGATACAGGCAATTTTGTTATTTTTAGTGATGCGTCGCATAAAGGACTTGGTTGTGTGCTGATGCAAAATGGTAAAGTCATTGCGTATGCATCACGACAATTGAAGGATTACGAGAAGGGATACCCGACCCATGATTTGGAGTTAGCTTCAGTTGTTTTTGCTTTAAAAATTTGGAGGCACTATCTCTACGGGGAGAAGTGTGAGATATATACGGACCACAAGAGTCTGAAATATATTTTCACATAGAAAGATTTGAATATGCGTCAAAGAAGATGGTTAGAATTAATTAAGGATTACGACTGTGAGATTTTATACCATCCTGGTAAAGCGAATGTAGTTGTCGACGCCTTAAGTAGAAAGGGTCATGAGAAATTGATGATGTTGACTGCTCAGGAGGAGCTAATCACAGAAATGGAGAAACTGGAATTGGAAGTGAAGTATCCAATGGAGATTGATGAGAAGCTATTTTAGATACAATCTGGTACAACTCTACTAGATAAAGTGAAGGAGGCTCAGCTTCAGGATGATGAATACAAAAAGGTGACAAAGAAGATATCTGAAGGAACCGAAAGGAAGGAATACTGAGATTTGATAGTAGAATTTGGGTACCGCCAGTAAAAGAGATTAAGGAAGATATTTTAAGCGAGGCTCATAGTTTACGATATTCGATTCACCCTGGTAGTACCAAAATGTACCAAGATCTTCGACAACATTTTTGGTAGCCGAATTTAAAACGTGATGTTGCAGAATGTGTTGTCAAGTGTCTAACCTGTCAGAAAGTAAAAGCAGAACATCAAAGACCAAGTGGATTACTTCAACCGTTGGAAATCCCAGAATGGAAATGGGAACATATTACAATGGACTTCGTGATTGGTCTTCCGACGACTCAGAAAGGCTACGACGCAGTATGGGTTATCGTTGACCGACTGACGAAATCTGCACACTTCCTTCCAATCAAAATAAGATTCAACTTAGATCAGTTGGCCAGACTATACGTAAAAGAGATTGTTTCGAGGCATGGAGTTCCGGTATCAATTGTTTCAGATAGGGATCCACGCTTCACATCAAATTTCTGGAAATGTCTTCAAGAATACATGGGTACGCAATTGCGAATGAGTACAGCTTATCACCCTCAAACAGACGGACAGAGTGAGAGAACGATTCAGACATTAGAAGATATGCTAAGAGCCTGTGTGATGGACTTTAAAGGAAATTGGGATGATCACCTACCATTAGTAGAGTTCGGCTACAACAACAGTTACCACGCTAGTATTGGCATGCCGCCTTACGAAGCGTTATACGGTAGAAAGTGCAGAACTCCGCTTTACTGGGATGAAGTTGGTGAGAGACAATTGCTAGGGCCAGAATTGGTACAGCAGACAGCAGAAATAGTTAAAGTAATCCGAGCACGACTGGTAGCGGCTCAAGACCGACAGAAGAAATATGATGATCCACATCGTAAAACTATCGAGTTTGAATCAGGTAGTTAATGTTTTCTTGAAGGTCTCTCCCTGGAAAGGGAAGATCAGGTTCGGAAAGAAAGGGAAATTGAGCCCAAGATTCATTGGACCCTTTGAAGTACTGAGAAGAATCGGAGAAGTTGCGTATGAGGTAGCCTTACCTCCAGCACTCGAGAATATCCATAACGTCTTCCATGTTTCTGTGTTGCGACCCTACAAGCCTGATTACAAGCATGTAATTGAATATGAACCCCTACATTTTGAGAAAGACTTATCTTACGAAGAAATTCCTGTCCAAATTGTCGACCGAAAAGAACAAGTTCTCAGAAATAAAGGTATACCTTCTGTTAAGGTAATTTGGAGGAACCACAACGCTGAAGAAGCTACGTGGGAACTCGAAGAGAATATGATGAAGAATTATCCTCATTTATTTACTTAAATATGTGTATGCGATTCTGGGGATAGAATCTTTGTAAGGGGGGGAAGAATGTAATGGGTCGAAATTATTGAGTCGTGATTCTGGGGACAGAATCCTTTTAAGGGGGGAAAGATGTGACGAACGAGAATTTGTAATTTAATTTTAATATTTATTGAATTAAATAAATATTTTTCGATGATTTAATTATTAGATTAAATAATTAATTGATGCAATTGTAGTAGATTAATTTAATTATATGTGCTACATTTATTAAATTAATGTAGAGAAATGTTATTATCAAAGTATGTAATTATGTGAGCTTATTGAATTAAATAAAATATTTAATTAAGCATGATGTTATTAGATTAATTTAATTATTAATTAGAGAATTAATAATTTGACATTTATTATTAATGAGAAAAGTAATTATGTGACTATGTGAATTTATGAGGAATTATTATATTTTATTTAAAATAAATTAAATAAGATATTGAATTTATTTTATGAAGGAGTGTGATATTTATTAAAGTATATTATAAAGGTTTTATTAAATTAAATAAGTTTAAACTTTTTAAGGCTAGCCAAACATGGCCTTAGTAGTGGTTACTAGCGGTTGCCCATGACAGGGTTAACTGGCCATTTTGTGCGTCCGTTTTCTCTTCCTTTATTATACGTATTCTTTCCTTTATTTTTACTAAGTCCGATAAAACTAATCAGAGAGAAAGCCAGAGAGAAATTAGAGAAATTTCATAGAATTGTGAATACTGTGATTGAAGTAGAGAGATATTGTCATCCTTAATCATCTACGCTTTGGGTAATTTCATCCAACCCAATTTTTATTCTACGTCTTTTAAAGTTTTCATAACTATGGCTTAAGTCCTCTATAAAGTTTTTGTAGTTGAATAAGGTAACAATTATGAGTATATATGTAATCATTCGAGTGGCATAACATGTTTTATATATATATTGCATGATTCCATACCCTAAGTTTCGTAATCTGATGACTTGCTATTTCAAAAATACATAGAGTTTGGGTTTTTTTTGGCCATATGGCCTTATACGTGATTTTAGTATGTCAAACATAAATGTTTTCATAAATTTTACACCCTTATATTATTGAGCATGTCAATACGAATAGACCGAAGTTTAAATGAACGGATTCGGTGTTATAACGAATCCGTAGGAACAATTTTCATGTTTTATTTTCTAAACCTTCATGAACATCAAAGTCAGTGAATTTTTATGTTTTAAATCTGTTATTAAGTGTTTAAAATTGTTAATGTCAGTATATAAATGTTGGGTTGTGTTTATACATGAACTATAGCATGTGGGTATGTCTAATTTCGAGTAGAAAATAAGAACCTTATTAGACTAGTGAAACCTTATTGATTCAACTAGTCCATAGTTGATAAGCGTTCTAAATTTCAGAACCCTTGATGAATTATCCAAACCAAACTTCCTTTGGTGCGGACTCGAATGCCAAACTGAGATGAACAACCCTGTATAGGGGATTATTTATGCTTTAGCGTTAAGATATTGTGCACAGTATGGTACTAAGGGCTGATCCCCTTAAGTACGAGAAGAAGGTCTATAGTCTTCTGACTGTTAAAGGTTTCAAGTATAACTCTTATTAACCTAGGACATAGTTCAAGGTCTTATGACCCTCAGAATTCTTTTGATTCTTGTTATTCATTCTTGATTCAAAAGTTGAGCTTTTATTCAGATGTCTTAGATTTATTCGCATGTTATTATACTGTTATTTCATTTTTATACTTGTGGGAATTTGTGCTCACTCTTGCTTAATAATAACATTACAGTTAAGAACGAAAGAGCTGACAAACCTTCCACTAGTAAGGGCAAGGGCAAAGTTAGCAAATGATGGAGACTTGTTATTTGATATGACTTGTTATTTTATATGATGTATTGTTTAAGACTTATTTGTTTATGATTCCGCACAGATGTTTAAGGTTAGTTTAACCTGAGATTGTATTATTATTATTTAGATGTTGTAACCCTTATGGGAAAGATTTTATTTCTATTTATTACATGGTTTGCATTTTTTTTGGGTAGATAGATAGATGATATTTGTTTCGTGAACACCAAATCCTGTGGAAATGGAAGTACCGGAATTGGGGGTGTCACAGATACACTAGCTCAGGGGGAGCTAAGGGAAGATCAGTATTATCCACATTATTTAAAATCATGGAGCCTGGCAGAACTCGACACGTGCCCCACTATGCAGATCGTAAGGAGGGAAGTTACAAATACAACTTTAAAAGATTTTTGAAAACTAACTCCAAAATTTCAAAAAGCTCATCTCTCTCTCTACCAGCAGAAACCCTAGCTTTCAAAATCGCTCAACCAACCTCGGTTCAAGAAAATCAATGGCTGCTTCAAATGTTATCTCTGGTTACCAACTCTACTTCGACGAATTCAAGACAGCTGACCCTCAGTTTCACAACATTCTGTCTCTTCTGAAGAAAGCTGGTCTTGAAGAAGCTCTGAGCACCAAGACATAGATATACCCAAAGTTGGTGAAAGAGTTCTACAGCAATAAAGTTTTTTAGAATGACATCATCACTACAAGGGTCAAGGGGGAACAAATTAAACTCAAAGCTGAAGATATAAACCTAGCCCTAGGTATCAAATCAAAGGGACTTGTATCTATGGAGGTCATCACCTTTCATGAAGGTCTGAAGAAGATTCGTCACACAAAGTTTCAGAACGTCAAGGGATACAAGAAGAAAGAGTTTCCCCAAAAGTATGAGTTTCTGGCTGACATTATTGGAAAGTGCATATGCTGTAAAAGCTCTGGTCACGACTCTGTGAATGAAGTTCAGCTAAAGCTCATGACAGCAATCTGCTTCAGGATTTAACTCAACTATGGGGCCCTACTTATCGATTGGAATGGGAAGTGGATACTCAGTTTAAAGAAATCAAATAGCTCTGGAAAGACCCAGTAGCTCATAAGCATAATCCTACAATCAGCTCTGGGTGACAAAATTGGGGACAATGAAGGAGAATCCATCAATCCCAACAAAAAAATGACCCAGTAGCTGTTTCAAAATTGGAAAAGAAATCCTACAGAAAATGTCAGGATGATGTCTAAATCTAATGGAAGGACTGGTGAAGCAAAGGAATCTGGGCTAACAGGAAACATGTCAGTTGTGAAGGAAACTGATGAAGAAGAAGAAATTAATAAAGAGGAACATATCGCTTTGATCAGAAAAAGCAAGGGAAAGAGGAAAATGAAAGCTCAAACAACAGAAGAACCTCAAGGCTCAACTACAGATACACCTCAAGAGAGTTCAGGCACTGAGACTCTGAAGGAAATTAAGATGAAAGAACAGCATTCTGAGGAAGAAGAAGACAGAGCCACCATTT
This sequence comes from Panax notoginseng, assembly GCA_016801055.1. NCBI lineage: Eukaryota > Viridiplantae > Streptophyta > Magnoliopsida > Apiales > Araliaceae > Panax > Panax notoginseng. The sequence continues at coordinate 122,894,616 of CM029012.1, forward strand.
CTCAGCTGCTTAAGAAGGGAAAATGCAGCCACAAAATATTGAAGTCTTCGCTTTCTTCGATCGTAGAGTCACTACCGATCGTAGATTCCAGACTTGACATCACTCCAGAAGTTGATGCTGCAACAGTATCAATCGTCAGAGCTGCAGCTGAAGAAAGCACCAAGGCTGAAACTCAACCCAAAAAGGTAAGGAGAAAGCTTGTCAAGACATATGTACTTGAAAATGTGAAAGCCTTGAAGGAAGAAGAAAGCAAAACAGTTGCAGAAAAGGAGCTTCCTGAAGTTCCTACACTAGAGAATGCTCCAGCTGAGGGGGAGCTGCATGAAGTCCAATTAAATGATCAGATTGAGGGGGAGTATGTCGAAGTCCCTGTGCAAGAAAAAGCTACAGCTGAGGGGGAGATGCAAGAAAGGGAAATTGAAGGTGTAAGACCCCAAGTTTTATGAATAAAGATTAATTTTTCTCGAAATATATTTTTGAATATTATGGTGTGAATTTGATATAATGTTATAGTTGTGGGTAATATTTATAAATTTTGCAAAGTAAGCAAGTGGTTTTAAAATATTCGATTGGTCGAGAAATATTCGTTTTAATAGGGAATATTCGTACGACGGCACAATCATTAGTGGAACTCACAACGGAAGTATTGTCGTAGTTAGAAAATGACAGAAATATCTTGTTATAAAAATAACGACGAAAGTTTTACCATTAAACTGTTGAACTACCCGGTAGTAAAAGTACAGTAATACGCGTGGTTGTATAGTAGCACACAGTATTGATTATTGATGCTTGCGTGAGAAGTCACTCAGTTATACTCAATTATTGCTACAGTAATTGGTGCATAATATCTCTCATATTATTGATTCAATTAGTGTCACAGTAGCATCTGCATAATATTTATTATTATTAAATTAATAATTGAGACGACAAAGTTATTTATATTATTATTTGCAATATTGACGATGTCTAGAAAGTTCTGTCGAGGAGAGGTTTGGTCACCTAATTGCGCGCCAATAGGGAGAAATCCTTATCGGAAAGCCCCCTCTTTCTTGGGAATGATATGGTCGTTAAATATTGTGAGTTATAATATTAATGATGATTAAGTTCATGTTGATTAAAGATGAAATTAATATTTCCATTGTGTTGGGATTATTTGTATTAGTGAAAATCGACATTTATTTCGATAATAATTGATTTCTGGAGGTTATATTGACCAATCGGGTAATTAATTGGATAAATGAGTAATTAATTACTATTAATTCACATGTTTACAACTATTTGTTCACATGTGTGTACTATTGATTCACATAAATGTACTATTAGGGGAGGTGGTGGTGCAAGATTGATAATACTTGCATGACTAAATTAAAAATGGAGGTATAGATGAAGGTACTATACTGTAATTATTTTATTCACATGATTTTACTATTGATTCACATGATTGTATTATTGATTCACATGATGTACTATTAGGGGAGGTGGCGCAAGTTTTATAATACTTGCAGGACTAAATTAAAAATGAAGGAAAAGATGAAGGTATTATACTATAATATTTTGAGTCCCAAAACGTGCAATTATCGAAACTATAATTTCCTATAAATAGAAGCTCATTCTTCTTTCATTCTCACCAATTCACTAAGACTCACAAGAGCAATTATAGAGAGAGAAACTATAGAGAGAAAGAAGAAGAGAAGTCTGCTACTTCACTATTCCAGTATCCAGTCTTCTTCTGAGGTAAGGGGTATTATTTCTTTCGTATTCATGATGAGAGTTATTTTCTTTCAATACTCGTAAGGAATATTATTTCTTTCGTATTCGTAAGGGATATTATTTTTATTCAGTATTCATAAGGAATAATATTTTCTTCCATACTCTATAGTATGTAAGTATTATTTCGTTTTGTATCCCTAGTTCTACACTCATTTTGTTGAAGTATTACTTCTATATTCCATAAAATTAGTAGAATATCCTTAATATTTGCGTTTCATCCAGTATCTTTTCATGAAAATATTATTCTGAGCATTCTTGATAATTATTGATCTTTTCATGCCGGAATACTATTCACGAGTTACTATTCATAGGTTACTATTCACCCGATTACTATTCACTCGAATAATATTCACTCGGGCATTCGGGGCACTTTTAATGTCGAAATACTATTCACGAGTTACTATTTATGGGTTACTATTTACCCGATTACTATTCACTCGAATATTATTCACTCGAATATTTGGGACACTTTTCATGCCGGGATACTATTCACGAGGTACTATTCATAGGGTACTATTCACGGGACATTATTCACCCAAAAAATATATTTCTATTATGTTCAAATTATTTTTGATACATGAATATTATTCTTGAATTTTACTCCACAAAGCAATATCATGTTGATAATTTGGATATTTTTAAACTCTGGATAAATTTAAAGTCTTTAATATTTATCCTTGATTTCGTTTGATTAATGTTTATATCATTGTCATCATCCTCATGCTTATATTGTGATGAAAGTCATCTTTGGCTTACGTGCATAGATGGACTGTTGATTGGTATGATTATGACCAGGGATCATTCGGTATAATCATGACCCGTAATGTTACAAATGATGTGGTAAAAGTCCTCATTGGCCCGTAGTGCATTGATGGACAGTTGTTGGTATGATTATGACCAGGGATTATTCGGTATAATCATGACCATTGATGATTACATGAATATCCTTGACCCGCAGTGCAGCGATGATTCGATGATGTGATTTATTTATTAAGCTGAGTCTCAGTAATAAAATGGATGAAAAACTTTTTAAATCATAGAAGATAGTAGATATCATGCTCTACTTGACTCTTCTAATGGAGTGATTGTTCCGCTGCAGTTGTTGATCTAAAACTTGTTGTCTATTATATTCTATCAGTTGTTATACTGTCGAAGGCTAAGGATAATTTATTCTACATTATCTTAGTCATAATATTTCTTACTGGGCTAGTTGAGCTCACCCTTTTCTTTCATTGTTCTCTTCAAGAAATGAGAATATAGCTGAGACTAGTTAGAGAACGGAGTGATGGTCCGAGATGGATACTAAGCATGCAAAGTGAATAGTAATTTGAACGATAAAGTTGTTCAACACTAGAATATTAAAATATAGCGATTCGCATACTAAATAACAAGTTACATATTAAAGAAACTTGCTCAATACTAAAGTATAAGATTTAGAATACTTGTATCCTCATGAACAACTAGATACAAGGACTTTCTCAATAATAAACAATCTAGCTCTACGAAAGTGTAGAGTTAGCAACTTGCTTAATTGTAATTGAATTAAAAGTAATAACGTACTCGACGAAATTAAACTTGCACAACGAAGTGTTAGAGTTAGAAAACTTACCTTGACCACAAGCTAAACCTTACAACTTGAATCTCAATACCCTATATATATGTCATCATGACATAATTAGTCACTACACATTATATATAACTAAATACATACATTATGTAAGATTTGATTTTTTTTAATCACATAATCAAATTACATTAATCATAAAACTAGTTAATCGTTAATACATGATCATTCTTAGTATAGGACTACTGAAATCACAATTTAACAGTCCTACTATTAGCACATAACATTTTTTTTCAGACTTTGTGTAAATAAATTACACTGTCTGACCATTCTACTAACTCGCGCTGCGGCACAACAGTTTACACTGTGGGCCGATGCTGCGGCGCGAGACTCAGGCTAGCAGTTGGCGCTGCGGTGCGAGAATAATACTGCTGGGACGCGCTGCGGCGCCAAACTCAAGACTTCGGCGACAGCCTCGACAACAGCATAAACAAAAAGCCAAATTGGCCTACAAGCTCCATTCTAACAAACTAATTAACATGTAATACACATATAGACTTCATATAAACATAATTTCAATACTCTTAACATGTTTTTACACATATAATAACATAAACATCAACTTTATAACACCCAATTTTAATGTTTTTGATAAAAACTCCATTTTTGACATTTTTAATGAAACTCAGCACTGTAACTTTGTTTTTCAACCAAAACCATTAATTCAAACTATCATGTTTATGTTTAATCATCTACTTTCAAAATCAATAGTCAATATATATATATATATATATATATATATATATATATATATATATATATATATTAACAACTAATCAAACCTTAATTTTATTTTAAACTAAGTCATATTCATAAATTTTCATATAAACACTCTGTAATATAGTTTTCTTCACAAATTACATACATACATGAATTAATTGATTATAACCATACATAACCTATGAAAAACAGTTTTACAACAATCAATTATCATATAAAACTATATACACCAACAATTCATCTTTTACAATTATTTTACAGAGAACTTTTTGGAGAAGAGGATAACCATAGTTTTTAGAAAATAGGAGCAAGATGATACCTTAATTTAGAAGAAGATGATTGCTATCTTGGATTCTCAAGCTTCTTTTCCCAATTTCTTTCTCAAATCCTCTCTAGAATCCCTCAAGTTCTCTATCACTTTTCTCCTTTTCTTTTTTTTCTTCCTTCTGAGTCTTTCTTCACTATTCTATCTTACGTAGTATAATATAATGTATAATAGTAATAATATATATTAATTATATAATATAACTTTAGATATAACTGATATCAGTTATCTAAGTTTTGAAAATCAAAAGCCATAAGGCTTGTTTGGCTAGGCTAATTAAAAATAACACATTAACTCTTACACCTTGTTTGATAAAATACTATTAGATTAAAAGCTTAATATGCATTGAGGCTTGTTTGGCAAAAACTAATTAAACTCCTTTAATTTATTTTAATAACTCCTTTATAGCAAGGTTATTTGTCACACTTCTATTTAATTAAATTTTGATAATGAATTTAATTAAATCTAATATTAATTTATTAAATTACTTTAACACATATATCAATACCACATAATTATAATTTCCTTTATAATTATAACTTTATTTAATCAACTAACACTTTATTTTAAATTATAAATAAAAATCAAAATATAATAATTCATTTAATTATTATAAACTCTCTAACTTAATTATTAAATTAAATTAGAATATTAACCCATAACAATTAATTTCTTAACTCCTTAATTATTTAATTAACAAATAATTAATCAATCAACTCAACTCAAATCAAATTAAACACATATTTATTCGATGATAAACACATCCATTAAATATTTATATAATTCAATAAATATTTAAAATTACAATTAAAATCTGGAATGTTACAAGCCCAGTAAGAAATATTATGACTAAGATAATGCAGAATAAATTATCGTTAGCCTTCAACAGTGTTAAACTGATAAAATATAATAAACATCAAGTTTAACTGCAGCAGAACAAGTAATCCATTAAAAGAGTCAAGTAGAGCATGATATCTACTATCTTCTATGATTTAAAAAGTTTATCATCAATTCTATCGCTGAGACTCAGCTTAATAAATAAACCACATCATCGAATCATCCCTGCACTACGGGCCAAGGATATTCATGTAATCATCAATGGTCATGATTATATCGAATAATCCCTAGTCATAATCATACCAACAACTGTCCATCAATGCACTACGGGCTAATGAGGACTTTTACCACATTATTTACAACATTACGGGTCATGATTATACCGAATGATCCCTGGTCATAATTATACCAATCAACAGTCCATCTATGCACGTAAGCCAAAGATGACTTTCATCACAATATAAGCATGAGGATAATGACAATGATATAAGCATTAATCAAATGAAATCAAGGATAATTATTAAAGACTTTAAATTTATTCAGAGTTTAAAAATATCCAAATTGTCAACATGATATTACTTTGTGGAGTAAAATTCAAGAATAATATTCATATATCAAAAATAATTTGAACAGAATAGAAATATATTTTTCGGGTGAATAATATCCCGTGAATAGTATCCTATGAATAGTACTTCGGGAATAGTATCTCGTGAATAGTACCCCGGCATGAAAAGTACCCCAAATATCTGCATGAATAATATTCGAGTGAATAGTAATCGGGTGAATAGTAACCCGTGAATAGTAACTCGTGAATAGTACTCCGGCACGAAAAGTTTCCTGAATACCCGAGTGAATATTATTTGACTGAGTAGTAACCGGGTGAATAGTAACTCGTGAATAGTATTCCAGCATGAAAAGATCAATAATTATCAAGAATGCTCAGAATAATATTTTCATGAAAAGATATTGGATGAAGCGCAAATATCAATGATATTCTACTAATTTCATGGAATATAGAAGCAATACTTCAACAAAATGAGTGTAGAACTAGGGATACGAAACGAAATAATCTTATTTACATACTATAGAGTATGGAAGAAAATATTATTCCTTATGAATACTGAACAAAAATAATATCCCTTACGAATACGAAAGAAATAATACCCCTTATAAATAAGAAATAAATAACATCCCTTACGGATATTGAACAAAAATAATATTACTTACAAATATTAAACGAAGACAATGAATATTGAATGAAAATAATATTCATACGAATACGAAAAATAATATCTCTTCAGAATATGAAATAAATAATACCCCTTACCTAAGAAGAAGACTGGATACTAGAATAGTGAAGTAGCAGACTTCTCTTCTTCTTTCTCTCTATATCTTCTCTCTCTATAATTGCTCTTGTGAGTCTTAGTGAATTGGTGAGAATGAAAGAAGAATGAGCTTCTATTTAAAGGAAAACATAGTTTCAATAATTGCACGTTTTGAGGCTCGAAATATTACAGTATAATACCTTTATCTTTTCTTTTATTTTTAATTTAGTCCTGCAAGTATTATCAAACTTGCATCACCTCCCCTAATAGCACGTCATGTGAATTAATAGTACAATCATGTGAATCAATAGTAAAATCATGTGAATAAAATAATTACAGTATAGTACCTTCATCTATACCTCCATTTTTAATTTAGTCATGTAAGTATTATCAATCTTGCACCACCTCCCCTAATAGTACACACATATGAATAAATAGTTGTAAGCATGTGATTTAATAGCAATTAATTGCTCATTTAACCAACTAATTACCCGATTGGTCAATATAACCTTCAGAAATCAATTATTATCAAAATAAATGTTGATTTTTACTAACACAAATAATCTCAACACAATGAAAATATTAATTTCATCTTTAATCAACACGAACTTAATCATCATTAATATTATAACTCACAATATTTAACGACCAGATCATTCTCAGGAAAGAGGGGGCTTTCCGATAAGGATTTCTCCCTATTGGCGTGCAATTAGGTGACCAAACCTCTCCTCGACATAACTTTCTAGACATCGTCAATATTAGAAATAATAATATGAATAACTTTTGTCGTCTCAATTATTGATTTAATAATAATAAATATTATGCAGATACTACTGTGACAATAATTGAATCAAATAACGTGAGATACTATGCAGCAATTACTATAGCAATAATTGAATATAACTGAGTGACTTCTCACGTAAGTATCAATAATCAATACCGTTTGCTACTATGCAACCACGCGTATTACTGTACTTTTACTATCGGGTAGTTCAACAGTTTAACGGTAAAACTTTCGCCGTTATTTTTATAACAAGATATTTCTGTCATTTTCTAACTATGACAATACTTCCGTTGTGGAGTCCACCAATGATAGTGTCATCGTACGAATATTCCCTGTTAAAACGAATATTTCCCGACCAATTGCATATTATATAACCTGTAAGACCCCAACTTATTAATGAATAAAATCAAATTTTCTCTAAATATTATTGTGAATAATAAGGTGTTAATTTGATATATTATACTTTGGTTAGGGGTGAAATGTGAAAATTTTGCAAAATAAACAAGTGGTTATAAAATATTCGTTTGGTCGTGGAATATTCTTTCTGTCGAGGAATATTCGTACGACGACGCAACTATTTGTGGGCTCCATAACGAAAAACGATTGGATGAAGATAACGACAAAAATTGAGTTTTTATAAATAACGGCATAGTTGTTACTGTTAACACTGTTGGAATACCCGGTGGTTAAAATACAATAATACGCATGGTTGCACAGTAGCACACGGATTGCACAGTATTTTTAAATTATTGATTCTTACGAAAGAAGGCACTACTCAATAATTGTTACAGTAGTTACTGTTCAATATTTTATTTTATTGATTCAATAATTGTTGCATTGAAATTTTATATTATAGTTGTTTCAATAATTGTCACTGCACAGTATTTCTCATTATCAGATCAATAATTCATATTATTTGAATAATATTATTAGATAACATTATTGGCAATGTCTAGAAAGTTCTGTCTAAGGAGAGATTTGGTCATCTAATTGCGCGCCAGTAAGGAGAATTTCTTATTGGAAAGCCCCCTCTTTCCTGGGAACGGTCTGGTTGTCATAAATGTGATTCTGTAATATTATTTGTGAATAATTAATTATTGATTCATATGATAAGGAAATATTTATTTTATGTGGATATAAATGAGGGATATATTTTTGTAGTTAAAAATGAAGGAGTTAAAGTTGAGGTGTTTTATTAGTATTTTTATCGGAATGGAGGTATTAAAAATCAAATCAGGGTTTTTGAGATATATTGCAGGGGTTATAATTTTTAATCCGACCGTTGGATCGTTGTGATTTTTGGATATATTATACATATATAAGTTGAGTATATGTCCATAAATTTTGAACCGTTAAAGATGAACGTCTGATTTGTTATGAATTTTAAGAGATGACTGATTCAGAAATTGTTGAAATTTCAGAATTTATCATTTTGGTGGAAAATTCTAGAATTGGTGGGCCCCACTTTTGATTGGTGAGAAATATGCTGAAATTTTAATTCAAATGTGGTGGGTGGGAATAGTAGCAGGTAAAGCCATCAGGTTGCAGGTCAAGTCTACTTCGGCGTGCTAACATTTTTCTATAAATAGAGGACTAAGTTGGAATTGAAAATCACACCATAATTCATAAGTTTTCTCTCTTTCTCTCTCTAGATTACTGAGTGTATTTTGTGAGTATTTAGATACTATGAGAGTTGCTATTCAGCACAAGTTTCATTCAGCCTCATATCCGATATTCAGTCAAAAGTACGATTATTTTAAGGTAAGGGATATTATTTTCTTCAATATCATTATGCTGAAATATTGATATGAACTTTTTTTCAAATTTGGAACTTTTTGTGTCGGGATTACTATTCATGTATACGACACTATTCACGTATACGGCACTATTCACGGATACGACACTATTCACTGAAAAATAAAAAAGTTTCTTTTTGTCGAAGATGTCTATTATGGTTACTATCTTTGATTGCATCCATGTTTTGATCATTATTTTTTGAATTCTGCTTCAAAATTGGTTATTTCGGAATATTATTGAACTTGGATAAACTGTAATACGAATCCTTAATATTTGATCTGTTATCTCACTGGATTCATTTTCTTTAAAATATTTTTCATCATCCTCAGTCCTAAATGATGATACAAATGAAATTATTTGGCATGTAGTGCAAAGATGAATGATTAATTGATGAATATCTTTGGCCCGTAGTGCAAAGATGAACATGTGTTGAGATGAACATGACCGACTGGTGTTACAAATGAATATCTTTGGCCTGTTGTGCAAAGATGAATATTTGATTCAAGATGTATATTGATTGATGTTACAGGGATAAAATATTGATGATGGACTTTTAAATCTTAGAAGATAGTAGAATTCTTTCTCTACTTGACTCTTCTAATGGTTTGATGTTTCCGCTGCAGTTGTTGATCTAAAACTTGTTGTCTATTATATTTTATCAGATTTTTCCCTGTTGAAGACTAACGATAATTTGTTGTATATTATCTTACTCATAATATTCTTTACTGGGCTAGTTGAGCTCACCCTTTTTCTTTTTGTTTCATTTTTCTCAGGAGGCGAGAATATTGCGGGAACTAGTCGGGGTGTAGAGTGATGTTTTCAGTCAGTTGTGTTTGCAGTCCTCACTATTTTGTAAAATAGTGTTTTAATAATTGTAATGAAGACTTATTTGGGTGTGGATATTGTCTAAAAGACAATATTTGTATTTAAACTCACAGTATTTGTGTTGTCGTATTTTGCACGACAATTATTATAATGAAGTTGTATTTGTTTCTGTACCATGTATTTGGCGACTCAGAATGGGTGATGTATACCTATTTTGTGGGCATCACAGTTGGTATCAGAGCTTAGGGATATGGTCTCTGGCGGAGATCGGGGAATAGAACTAGGAGGGGAAAGACGAGTAAATCCTTTGCTAATGTGTCCTACCTAAGCTTATTTGTTGGTCGGTCATAATATAGGGATATTATGTGATATGTTAATTTGTTTAATTAACCCTTGTTTTATGGCAGTATTTGAGAATGGTAGCCGAGAACGTTAACAATGGAGTATATGATACTGTGGAACAACCTTTAGTCACAAACCAGGAGAACGTGCAACATGAAGGAAATATTCCTCCTGTAAACAACGTTACCTGGCGAACGATGAATGATGGAATGTTTAGGAGCTTCTTGCAGTTCATGCAAAATCAGACGAGGGAGACTCGTGTACAAAATATGGGTGGAAATGATGGCAACGCGCAGTTTGTCACAGCCAAGCAGTTCAAGGAGTTGGGACCACCAGAATTCTGGGGAAAGCCAGATCCGATTAAGGCGGAAACGTGGGTCAAACAAATTACTAAGATATTTGATGTCTTGGGATGCACAGAGGAACAGTAGGTTCCATTCGCCACATTTATGTTCCGTGGTGAGGCAGATTACTGGTGGGAATCTGTAAAGTGTACCCAGCCATCCTCACTCAGCATGTCTTGGGAAATATTTCAGAAATTGTTCAATGACATGTACTTTCCTGAAAGTATTCGTCATATAAAGGAGGTGGAGTTTATCAGACTGGAACAAAACAACATGACGATGTCCCAGTACTAGGCGAAGTTTGCAGAGTTATCCAAGTTTGCACCTCATTTGGTCGAAAATGAGGAACGAATGACAAGGATATTTCTGAGAGGTCTAAAGCCCAAGATTCGGCAATATCTTATATCTCGTAAATTTTCTCTATATTCAGATGTTGTAAACAGAGCTCAATTATTAGAGTGAGATAATGAGTATGTTCAACCGAGGGACCACAACCAGGGTCATACCGGTGGCAGCGGTCATCGGAGCAATGACAACTAGAGGGAAGGAAAGCATTCTGATAAAAGCGGTAACCACTCTGGTGGTAATCGTGGCCGTGATAATAGAAGGAGCGAGTCGGGAGGAGATTTTAAGAAGAGAAGGTACAACAATGATAACGTGAAGACGTCAGCACAAACATCAACTGTTTCTAGGGGAGGAGAACGACCACCGGTCGTATGTTACAAATGTGGGAAAGAGGGACATATCAGCCCATATTATCCACAACAATCCAAGGTATGTTATAATTGTGGAAAGGAGGGTCATATAGCTCGAGAGTGTTCTGTAGCAAAACCAAGTTCAGCTGGGATGGTGACTCCAAAAGTTATCCCGGATAAGTCGAAATCAGCGATTCCTGGAAGGGCGTTTGTCGTGACTGGCCAAAACGCGAGAAACCCGAACGAGGTGATCACGGGTAAGCTAATCTTGAATTCTTGTGAAGTTTATACCTTATTAGATACTAGTTCTACCCATTCTTTTATCTCTCCTGCTTGTGCTCAACGTTTAAACTTGACCCCGAAAAAATTAGACTTTGACTTATCTGTTGAAACTCCATTAGGAGAAACTTTCGTTACATCTACTATTTATAAATCTTGCTTGATTCAAGTTAGTACCATCACATTACCTACCAACCTTATTTCGTTGAAAATTCTTGCATTTGATGTGATTTTAGGGATTGATTGGTTAACCATGCATCATGCTAAAATTGATTATTTTCATAAGGTTGTTAGTTTTCATATTCCTAACCAACCTGTTATACGAATTCAAACAACCAAACCATTGAAGTCAATCACTATCATTTCAAGCCATAAAGCTATTCGTTTATTGAAAAACGGATGTCAAGCTTTCTTAGCCCATGTCACGGACTTGAACAAAAACACATCAGATTTGAATAAAATTTCTGTTGTTAATGAATTTCCTGACGTATTTCCTGAAGAACTACCTGGTCTACCCCCAGAACGTGAAGTTGAATTCTTTTTTGACCTTGAACCCGGTACAAAGCCCATTTCTAAAACCCCATATCGAATGGCTCCTATTGAACTTCAGGAGTTAAAGGTCCAACTACAGGAGTTGTTGGACATCGGTTTTATTCGTCCTAGTACATCTCCTTGGGGTGCTCCTGTGTTATTCGTAAAGAAGAAAGATGGTAGTATGCGACTTTGTATCGACTATCGAGAATTGAACCATGTCACCATCAAGAATAGGTATCCGCTACCTCGCATTGATGACATGTTCGACCAGTTACAAGGAGCACAATTCTTTTCAAAGATCGACCTTCGTTCTGGATATCATCAGCTGAAGATTAAAACTGAGGATATTCCAAAGACTGCCTTCAGAACTCGGTACGGGCATTATGAATTCTTAGTCATGTCTTTTGGATTGACTAATGCGCCTGCTGTTTTTATGGATATGATTAACCGTGTATTCAAAGAATATTTAGATCAAATCGTTGTTGTCTTTATTGATGACATCCTCATCTATTCCAAAAGCCGTGAAGATCATGAGCGCCATTTGAAGCTGGTACTACAAAGGCTTCGTGAAAATAAGCTATATGCCAAATTAAAGAAATGCGAGTTCTGGCTTGAGTAAGTAGCATTCCTTGGACACGTGGTGTCAAAATAGGGAGTATCTGTCGACCCGGCGAAGATTGAAGCCATACAAAGTTGGGAGCAACCAAAGTCAGTGACCGAAGTACGTAGCTTTCTGGGCTTAGCTGGGTATTATCGAAGATTCATAGAAGGATTTTCTAGAATCGCTACTCCGTTAACTCAGCTGACTCGGAAAGATACAAAATTCGTATGGAGTGAGGAATGCGAGAAGAGTTTTCAAGAACTCAAGAGGAGACTCATTTCGGCACCTGTTCTGACAATACCATCTGGTTCGGATGGATTTGTTATCTACAGCGATGCTTCAGGCAAAGGGTTAGGATGTGTTCTCATACAACATGGGAAAGTCATAGCCTATGCCTCGCGACAACTCAAAGAATATGAGAGAAATTATCCTACTCATAATTTGGAGTTGGCAGTAGTCATTTTCGCGTTGAAGATCTGGAGACACTACCTGTATGGGGAGAAAGTGGAGATCTATACAGATCATAAAAGCCTCAAATATTTCTTCACCCAAAAGGAACTCAACATGCGGCAACGACGTTCGCTCGAGCTGCTGAAAGATTACGATCATACCATCCAATATCATCCTGGAAAAGCAAACGTAGTAGCTGACGCATTGAGTAGAAGATCATATGCGGGTACGAGTGCAATGTTGTTAACACAAAGGCCCATTTTGTATGACTTGCAAAGGATGGAGATAGAGATGAAGGCTCCAAGTACCCACATGATGATATCAAATATACGAGTAGAACCGACTTTAATCGATAAAGTTAAAGCTGCTCAAGCTACGGACATGGAGCTGATACGTATGAAGAAGAAAGTGCAAGAAGGTGCTATTCCAGAAGCAAAAATCGATGAAGAAGGAATACTTCGAGTCAACTCCAGACTTTGTGTTCCTAACGATTTTGACTTGAAGTATAGAATAATGATGGAGGCACACAACACACCATTTGCAATCCATCCTGGGAGTACCAAAATGTATCACGATCTTCGACATACATTTTGGTGGAGCAATATGAAAAGAGAGATCGCGGAGTTTATCTCGAGGTGTTTAACTTGTCAACGTATAAAAGCGGAGCATCAAGTACCAAAGGGTCCATTGCAACCACTTGAGATTCTGAAATGGAAGTGGGAACACATTACTATAGATTTCGTTACGGGTCTTCCCAAGGTGTCTCAAGGCACAGATACGATTTGGGTCATTGTTGATAGATTAACCAAGTCTGTCCATTTCTTGCCTATACGTGAGACTTATTCCCTTGAACGTCTTGCTAGTATGTACGTGAATGAGATTGTGAGATTGCATGGCATGCCAGTATCCATAGTTTCGGATCGTGACCCAAGATTCACTTCACGATTTTGGGTTAGCTTGCAGAAAGCTATGGACACGGATTTACAATTCAGTTCAGCATACCATCCTCAAACGGACGGGTAATCAGAGAGGACTATTCAAGCCCTTGAAGATCTATTAAGACTCTGTGTTCTAAATTTCAAAGAAAGTTGGGATAGGTACCTACCATTGGTAGAATTCTCCTACAACAACAGTTATCACGCAACTATAGGCATGGCTCCATTCGAGGCGTTGTATGGAAGAAAATATCGTTCTCCAGTATACTGGGACGAGGTGGGTGAAGCAACATTTGGTATTGGGGATCATGTATTGTTACGTCACAGGATCGACAAAAGCGTTATGCGGATCTTCATCGAAAGGATGTAGAATTTAGTATTGGGGATCATGTATTGTTACGTGTTGCACCATGGAAAGGAGTTACAAGATTTAGGAAGAGAGGAAAGCTCAATCCACGATTTGTCGGTCCATTTGAGATTCTTGACCGAATAGGAAATATGGCCTATAGACTCGCATTACCTCCAAGCATGTCTCGTTTTCATAATATTTTTCACATATATGTGCTTCGTAAATATGTGAAAGACCCGAACCACATTATTAAGTTAGAACCGGACGAGATAGCCGAAGATTTAACATACGAGGAGGTACTTGTTAAGATATTAGATAGGAAAGAGCATGTCCTACGTACGAAGGTTATACCACAAGTTAAGGTTTTGTGGAGAAATCGTGCTATTGAAGAAATAACCTGAGAGTTGGAATCAGAAATGAAAGCGAGGTATCCTCACCTTTTCGAAACACCAGGTACGTACGTCAATTTCGAGGACGAAATTTCATAAGGAGGAGAGGTTGTAAGACCCCAACTTATTAATGAATAAAATCAAATTTTCTCTAAATATTATTGTGAATAATAAGGTGTTAATTTGATATAATACTTTGGTTAGGGGTGAAATGTGCAAATTTTACAAAATAAACAAGTAGTTATAAAATATTCGTTTGGTCGTGGAATATTCTTTCTGTCGGGGAATATTCGTACGACGGCGCAGCTATTTGTGGGCCCCATAACAAAAAACGATTGGATGAAGATAACGACAAAAATTGAGCTTTATAAATAACAGCGTAGTTGTTACCGTTAACACTGTTAGAATTCCCGGTGGTTAAAATACAGTAATACGCGTGGTTGCACAGCAGCACACGGATTGCACAGTATTTTTGAATTATTAATTCTTACGAAGGAAGGCACTACTCAATAATTGTTACAGTAGTTACTGTTTAATATTTTATTTTATTGATTCAATAATTGCTGCATTGATATTTTATATTATTGTTGTTTCAATAATTGTCACTGCACAGTATTTCTCATTATCATATCAATAATTCATAGTATTTGAATAATATTATTAGATAACATTATTGGCAATGTCTAGAAAGTTCTGTCTAAGGAGAGGTTTGGTCATCTAATTACGCGCCAGTAAGGAGAAATTCTTATTGGAAAGCCCCCTCTTTCCTGGGAACGGCCTGGTTGTCATATATGTGATTCTGTAATACTATTTGTGAATAATTAATTATTGATTCATATGATAAGGAAATATTTATTTTATGTGGATATAAATGAGGGATATATTTTTGTGATTAAAAATGAAGGAGTTAATGTTGAGGTGTTTTATTTGTATTTTTATCGGAATGGAGGTATTAAAAATCAAATCAGGGTTTTTGAGATATATTGCAGGGGTTATTATTTTTAATCCGACCGTTGGATCGTTGTGATATTTGGATATGTTATACATATATAAGTTGAGTATATGTCCACAAATTTTGAACCGTTAAAAATGAACGTATGATTTGTTATGAATTTTAAGAGATGACTGGTTCAGAAATTGTTGAAGTTTCGGAATTTATCATTTTGGTGGAAAATTCTAGAATTGGTGGGCCCCACTTTTGGTTGGTGAGAAATGTGCTAAAATTTTTATTCAAATGTGGTGGGTGAGAATAGTAGCAGGTAAAGCCATCAGGTTGCAGCTCAAGTCTGCTTTGGCGTGCTAACATTTTCCTATAAATAGAGGGCTAAGTTAGAATTGAAAATCACACCAGAATTCATAAGTTTTCTCTCTTTCTCTCTCTAGATTATTGAGTGTATTTTATGAGTATTTAGATACTTTGAGAGTTGCTATTCAGCACAAGTTTCATTCAGCCTCATATCCGATATTCAGTCAGAAGTACGGTTATTTTGAGGTAAGGGATATTATTTTCTTCTTAAATGATATTATTTTCTTCAATATCATTATGTTGAAATATTGATATGAACTTTTTATCAAATTTGGAACTTTTTGTGTCGGGGTTACTATTCATGTATACGGCACTATTCACGTATACGGCGCTATTCACGAATACGGCACTATTCACCGAAAAATAAAAAAATTTCTTTTTGTCCATGATGTCTATTATGGTTACTATCTTTAATTATATCCATGTTTTGATCATTATTTTTTAAATTCTGCATCAAAATTGGTTATTTCGAAATATTATTGAACTTGGATAAACTGTAATACGAATCCTTAATATTTGATCTGTTATCTCACTGGATTCGTTTTCTTTAAAATATTTTTTATCATCCTCAGTCCTAAATGATGATACAAATGAATATCTTTGGCCTGTAGTGTAAAGATGAATGATTAACTGACGAATATCTTTGGCCCGTAGTGTAAAGATGAACAGGTGTTGAGATGAATATGACCGACTGGTGTTATAAATGAATATCTTTAGCCTATAGTGCAAAGATGAATATTTGATTCAAGATGTATATTGATTGATGTTACAGGGATAAAATATTGATGATGAACTTTTAAATCTTAGAAGATAGTAGAATTCTTTCTCTACTTGACTCTTCTAATGGTTTGTTGTTTCCGCTGCAGTTGTTGATCTAAAACTTGTTGTCTATTATATTTTATCAGATTTTTTTCTGTTGAAGACTAACGATAATTTATTGTATATTATCTTAGTCATAATATTCTTTATTGGGCTAGTTGAGCTCACCCTTTTCCTTTTTGTTCTATTTTTCTTAAGAGGCGAGAATATAGCGGGAACTAGTCGGGGTGTGGAGTGATGTTTCCAGTCAATTGTGTTAGCAGTCCTCACTATTTTGTAAAATAGTATTTTAATAATTGTAATGAGGACTTATTTGAGTGTGGATATTGTCTAGAAGATAATATTTGTATTTAAACTCACAGTATTTGTGTTGTCGTATTTTGCACGACAATTATTATAATGAAGTTGTATTTATTTCTGTACCATGTATTTGACAACTCAGAATGGGTGACGTATACCTATTTTGGGGGCGTCACATAACCACTTATTTACTTTGCAAAATTTGTAAATATTACCCATAACTATAACATTATATCAAATCCACACTATAATATTCAAAAATAAAATTCGAGAAAAATTAATATTTATTCATAAAACTTGGGGTCTTACAATCGTAGTCCTCCCAAAAGATACTGTAACGAACGAGAATTTATAATTTAATTTTAATATTTATTGAATTAAATAAATATTTTTCGATGATTTAATTATTGGATTAAATAATTAATTGATGCAATTGTAGTAGATTAATTTAATTATATGTGCTATATTTATTAAATTAATGTAGAGAAATGTTATTATCAAAGTATGTAATTATGTGAGCTTATTGAATTAAATAAAATATTTAATTAAGCATGATGTTATTAGATTAATTTAATTATTAATTAGAGAATTAATAATTTGACATTTATTATTAATGAGAAAATTAATTATGTGACTATGTGAATTTATGAGGAATTATTATATTTTATTTAAAATAAATTAAATAAGATATTGAATTTATTTTATGAAGGAGTGTGACATTTATTAAAGTATATTGTAAAGATTTTATTAAATTAAATAAGTTTAAACTTTTTAAGGCTAGCCAAACATGGCCTTAGTAGTGGTTACTAGCAGTTGCCCATGACTGGGTTAACTGGCCATTTTGTGCGTCCGTTTTCTCTTCCTTTATTATACGTATTCTTTCCTTTATTTTTACTAAGTCCGATAAAACTAATCAGAGAGAAAGCCAGAGAGAAATTAGAGAAATTTCATAGAATTATGAATACTGTGATTGAAGTAGAGAGATATTGTTATCCTTAATCATCTACGCTTTGGGTAATTTCATCCAACCCAATTTTTATTCTACGTCTTTTAAAGTTTTCATAACTATGGCTTAAGTCCTCTATAAAGTTTCTGTAGTTGAATAGGGTAACAATTATGAGTATATATGTAATAATTCGAGTGGCATAACATGTTTTATATATATATTGCATGATTCCATACCCTAAGTTTCGTAATCTGATGACTTGCTATTTTAAAAATACACAGAGTTTGGGTTTTTTTTGGCCATATGGCCTTATACGTGATTTTAGTATGTCAAACATAAATGTTTTCATAAATTTTACACCCTTATATTATTGAGCATGTCAATACGAAGAGACCGAAGTTTAAATGAACGGATTCGGTGTTATAACGAATCCGTAGGAACAATTTTCATGTTTTATTTTCTAAACCTTCATGAACATCAAAGTCAGTGAATTTTTATGTTTTAAATTTGTTATTAAGTGTTTAAAAATGTTAATGTCAGTATATAAATGTTGGGTTGTGTTTATACATGAACTATAGCATGTGGGTATGTCTAATTTCGAGTAGAAAATAAGAAATTGGGAGAAATTGGCATGTTCTGCGATTTTTCGCGAACTGCCATTTCTGTGTCTGGTGCGCCGCGCCGCGCCGCAGCGCCGGCTACCTGTACATTTCCCGCGCCGCAGCGCCACAGCACCAAGTGTCCGGCCACAGCGCCACCGCGCCGCAGCGCGAAGATCACGTGTATCAGTGGCACCGCAGCGCCACTCTCCAGAAAATTCAGAATGAGTTATTTTTTTAAAATGTTAAGTCTAGCAATGTGTTAGTAACTTAATGTAATGAACATGTAAACATGTTAGAAGAATAATGTGATGATAAAAAAAATAGTTGTTTAAACATGTAAATAACATAATTACATGTGATTTAAATTATTGAATTCATAATTAGATTATCATTCATGAAGTACAAATTATGTGATAATGAGATAAATTGACTAAGTATAGTCGATAATTAAAGTAGACAACGAGAATGAGTTTATGTTGATTAGTTAATTTATAATTAACTGGTATTGTGTATATGAATGGTATGTAGAATTTAATTCAAAGAACGTGCTTAGTTAAAGTATAATCTACGCGCGAGGCAAGTTTCCTAAACTTAAACTCTTAAATTTGAGCAAGTTTCCTAACCCTACTTGTCATTATTGTTCAAGTTTATTATTTACCTTGAATAAATTATCGTTACTATTATTCAAGTTCAAATGTTATATTAAAGATTGATTATCTTTTCAAAGTATGATTTAGTTATACAATAATTGTTCTATTGTATACTTCTTGAGATTATTATTCAAATTTAATATCATTATTGTTGAACCTTATTAGACTAGTGAAACCTTATTGATTCAACTAGTCCATAGTTGATGAGCGTTCTAAATTTCAGAACCATTGATGAATTATCCAAACCAAACTTTCTTTGGTGCGGACTCGAATGCCAAACTGAGATGAACAACCCCGTAGAGGGGATTATTTACGCTTTAGCGTTAAGATATTGTGCACAGTATGGTACTAAGGGCTGATCTCCCTAAGTACGAGAAGAAGGTCCATAGTCTTATAGCTGTTAAAGGTTTCAAGTATAACTCTTGTTAACCTAGGACATAGTTCAAGCTCTTATGACCCTCAGAATTCTTTTGATTCTTGTTATTCATTCTTGATTCAAAAGTTGAGCTTTTATTCAGAAGTCTTAGATTTATTCGCATGTTATTATATTGTTATTTCATTTTTATACTTGTGGGCATTTGTGCTCACTCTTGCTTAATAATAACATTACAGTTAAGAACGAAAGAGCTGACAAACCTTCCACTAGTAAGGGCAAGGGCAAAGTTAGCAAATGATGGAGACTTGTTATTTGATATGACTTGTTATTTTATATGATGTATTGTTTAAGACTTATTTGTTTATGATTCCGCACAGATGTTTAAGGTTAGTTTAACTTGAGATTGTATTATTATTATTTAGATGTTGTAACCCTTATGGGAAAGATTTTATTTTTATTTATTACATGGTTTGCATTTTTTCTGGGTAGATAGATAGATGATATTTGTTTCGTGAACACCAAATCCTGTGAAAATGGAAGTACCGGAATTGGGGGTGTCACAGGTTGGTATCAAAGCCGTAGGTTATGAACCTTAGGTGGGGGAACAACCTTAGGTAGTAGCCTTATAGAAAGAAAATAGTAAAGGAAAACTCTTATCGAGTTTTAAGAAATGAATTTTTGGTAATTCATTGAAGATAATAAAATACATTATGTGTTTATGTGTTAATTTATGTGCTCGTTAGTACGAGTTAGTAACTAAAACTTAAAATTTTATTGTCAGGATGACAAATGTTGGAGAAGCTAGTCAAGCTGGGGAGGAAGAACCCCAATTACCTATAGTACCTACAGAGGAGGAGCCCCGAGACATACATGTTGTTAGGGAACAGTTAGTTCAGAGGGAGTCATCTCCATTGATCACCGTTGTTGGTTAGGAGCATGAGCCCGAGACTGATCCTGAGGAGGATCCTAAGGAGGAGTTTGATGAGGAAGAGGAAGAAGAGGAGTTACCACGGTACACCGTTGATGCGGAGATGTATGACACGTTATACGACCGTAACGTGGAATTACAAGACGAGGTTCAGGAATTGACTGAACGAGCGACTGTTCAGCAGTTTACTTTAGAGGAGAAGGAGAGGGAGATTTCGACTCTACTCACACGATTGGGAAATGTAAAATGGGATTTGGTCCATGAGAAGGGTCAAACCGAAGATAAGACCGAGGAGATAAAGAAGCTGAAAAAGGAACTGAAAGAAACCTCCGGAAGACTGAAAATAGCAGAGGAAGGATGGGTAAGAGAATCACGTCGAGCTGATCGTGCAGAAGATGATAGTCATGCAAAGAAGGAAAAGCTTGATGAGACATACTCCACACTTAATCATGCAATGGATGAGGCTCAGGAACGAGTTTTGAGATACCCCATCCAGTTCGAAGGACTTCCGTCGTATATGTTAGATCGCAGGACGATGTCTCGTATCATGGATGAGGAGCGTGACAAGGCTATTCAGCACCTTGATAGACAGGATTATAATCCGTTTAATTATGTGAAAGACTTAATTAGTTTTTATATGTAAATTCCGATGTGTTTATGAATGAAGGAATATGTTAATATTTTAAGTCCTGTGGATTCTTTATTCCAGGATAGTTGATGTAAATAGCAGTTATGCTATAGTTTGATGTTAAAACTTTGAGTTGAATTAAATATATTAAGTTATTTGAGATGATGTGATAAATGAGTATGTTAAATTGTTGAGTAATGCCTTAACTAATTAGAGAAATAAATAATGTTCTAATAAGCGTGTAGTTAACAGAAAATGCCACCAAGGAGAAGACAACAACGTCAACCGGCTCAGGAAGAGTCAACTAATAATAACAATAACGCCAACGCTAATCCTGTTCAGCAGTTGGTGAACTTATTGATGGGAGCAATGAACAATCAACCTCAAGCTCCACCAAACACAACGTTTAAAGACTTCAAGGCGGTGGGACTGCCAGAATTCAAAGGTTCCAGGAACCCAATCGAGGCTCAAACGTGGGTCATGGAAATGGAGAAAGTATTCAACGTTGCTAGGGTTAGAGAAGACCAGAAGACCACTTTCGTAACGTCTATGCTAAAGTCTGAGGCTAGCTACTGGTGGCAAGCAAACAAAGTGCGAGGAGGTGAAGGTGTAATTACGTGGGAGAGATTTAAAGAAATATTTTTTGAAATGTACTTCCCAACTAGTTCGCAGAATCAGATGGAGATTCAATTTCTGGAACTGAAGCAGGAAAATATGAGTGTACCTGATTACGCGGCTAAATTCGATGAGTTGGCAAGGTTTGCCCCGTACCAAGTACACACTGACGAAAGAAAGGCCATAAGATTTGAACAAGGACTAAAGCCTTGGGTTTATAGTAAGGTGTCAATGTTTCAGATAAACACATTTGCCGGAGTACTGGAAAAGGCCATCCTCGCTGAAGGTGGAAGTGATGCGGTGACCAAGTACAATCAAGAGCAGAAGAAGAAGAAGAGTGAAGGTGAAGGAAATAACAAGACTGGTGGGAGTAACACTGGGGGTAGTTATAATCAGAAGAGGAAGTGGACGGATAACTCATCAGCTGGAAGTCAACAAGGAGGGTAGAAGAAGAAAATTGAAGCATGATCAAACTGCGGAAAAGCTCATCTGGGAGTTTGCATGAAAGGGAAGCGAGTGTGCTACAATTGTGGTCAGGAAGGCCACATAGCACCAAACTGTCCAAACCCAAAGAAAGGTGCTTATTTCAACTGTGGTTCTAAAGATCATCTAGCAAGAGACTACCCCAAGAAGGGATCAGGAAGAGCAGTATCAGGAGGAAATCGGGGAAATAGCAGTGAAAATACCTTAACCATCACCGGACCACCTGCAACAAACCTACTGACCGCCAGAACTTTCAATATGACAGTGCAGGACGCAATCTAGTTTCGTGATGTGGTGTCAGGTATCATTCCGATCAATGAAATTAATGCTTACGTTTTATTTGATTCGGGTGCTACTTGTTCCTTTATATCCGAAGACTTTGTTAATAGTTTAGATTTGCTTATGGATGAGTTGGAAGATCCCATGAATATAGAAATTGCGAATAGAGAGATAATTCCTGTTAAGTACGTGTTTAAGAACTGTAGGGTGGAAATTAAGGGTAATATCATGAACGTAGATCTTATCCCTATTCGGCTTGGGGAATTTGACGTTATTTTGGGTATGGATTGGTTATCCAATTATAGGGCTGTAATTGACTGCCAAAAGAAGCGTATTAACCTTACGACTCCGTCAAAGGTTGTGTTTTATGGTAGCAAGTCGCCCAGACAAGCGAGTTTTCTGACGATGATGCAGGCCAGGAGGTTGTTAAGACAAGGCTGTGTAGGATATCTAGCTTACATAGTCGACAGTCGAAAAGAGAATCCGAAGGTAGAAGAGATACCGATTGTGAGGGACTTCGTCGATGTATTTCCAGACGATTTTCCAGGACTTCCACCAGATAGAGAGGTAGATTTCGTGATCGATTTGGCGCCCGGAACCGCTCTAATATCGAAGGCACCATACCGAATGGCACCAGTAGAGATGAAAGAACTGATGGTCCAACTATAAGAATTGCTGGACAAAAAGTACATTCAACCGAGCGTATCGCCGTGGGGAGCGCCGGTGTTGTTTGTGAAAAAGAAGGACAGATCGATGCGGCTCTGCATTGACTACAGAGAACTGAACAAGGTCACGATTAAGAATAAATATCCATTACCAAGAATCGACGATCTGTTTGATCAATTAAAAGGAGCAAGATACTTTTCCAAGATAGACTTGAGGAGTGGTTATCACCAACTGAAGGTGAGGCCAGAGGATGTACAGAAGACAGCGTTCAGAACGCGATACGGTCACTACGAATTTTTAGTAATGTCGTTTGGTCTAACGAATGCTCCTGTAGCATTTATGGGACTAATGAATAGTGTGTTCAAGCCGTTTTTGGACAAATTCGTGGTGGTATTTATAGAAGACATTTTGGTATATTCCAAAACCAAAGAAGAACACGAAGAGTATTTGAGATTAACATTAGAAGTATTGAGAAGGGAGAAGTTGTACGCTAAATTTTCGAAATGCGAATTTCTGGATCGAGCGAGTACAATTTCTTGGTCACGTGATCGATAAAAACAGAATTTCGGTAGATCCATCCAAAGTAGAAGTCGTGATTAATTGGGATCAGCCGAGAACGCCGTCAGAAGTAAGAAGTTTTCTTGGATTGGCGGGATATTATAGAAGATTCATTCAAGATTTTTCCAAGATCGCAACTCTGTTAACGAATTTAACTCGAAAAGCTGTGAAATTTGTTTGGACGGAGAAGTGTGAGGAGAGCTTTCAAGAATTAAAGAAGAGGTTGAGTTCGGCACCTGTGTTATTTCTTCCGGATGATACAGGCAATTTGGTTGTTTTTAGTGATGCGTCGCATAAAGGACTTGGTTGTGTGCTGATGCAAAATGGTAAAGTCATTGCGCATGCATCACGACAATTGAAGGATTACGAGAAGGGATACCCGACCCATGATTTGGAGTTAGCTGCAGTTGTTTTTGCTTTAAAAATTTGGAGGCACTATCTCTACGGGGAGAAGTGTGAGATATATACGGACCACAAGAGTCTGAAATATATTTTCACACAGAAAGATTTGAATATGCGTCAAAGAAGATGGTTAGAATTAATTAAGGATTACGACTGTGAGATTTTATACCATCCTGGTAAAGCGAATGTAGTTGTCGACGCCTTAAGTAGAAAGGGTCATGAGAAATTGATGATGTTGACTGCTCAGGAGGAGCTAATCACAGAAATGGAGAAACTGGAATTGGAAGTGAAGTATCCAATGGAGATTGATGAGAAGCTATTTCAGATACAATCTGGTACAACTCTACTAGATAAAGTGAAGGAGGCTCAGCTTCAGGATGATGAATACAAAAAGGTGACAAAGAAGATATCTGAAGGAACCGAAAGGAAGGAATACTGAGATTTGATAGAAGAATTTGGGTACCGCCAGTAAAAGAGATTAAGGAAGATATTTTAAGCGAGGCTCATAGTTTACGATATTCGATTCACCCTGGTAGTACCAAAATGTACCAAGATCTTCGACAATATTTTTGGTAGCCGAATTTAAAACGTGATGTTGCAGAATGTGTTGTCAAGTGTCTGACCTGTCAGAAAGTAAAAGCAGAACATCAAAGACCAAGTGGATTACTTCAACCGTTGGAAATCCCAGAATGGAAATGGGAACATATTACAATGGACTTCGTGATTGGTCTTCCGACGACTCAGAAAGGCTACGACGCAGTATGGGTTATCGTTGACCGACTGACGAAATCTGCACACTTCCTTCCAATCAAAATAAGATTCAACTTAGATCAGTTGGCCAGACTATACGTAAAAGAGATTGTTTCGAGGCATGGAGTTTCGGTATCAATTGTTTCAGATAGGGATCCACGCTTCACATCAAATTTTTGGAAATGTCTTCAAGAATGCATGGGTACGCAATTGCGAATGAGTACAGCTTATCACCCTCAAACAGACGGACAGAGTGAGAGAACGATTCAGACATTAGAAGATATGCTAAGAGCCTGTGTGATGGACTTTAAAGGAAATTGGGATGATCACCTACCATTAGTAGAGTTCGGCTACAACAACAGTTACCACGCTAGTATTGGCATGCCGCCTTACGAAGCGTTATACGACAGAAAGTGCAGAACTCCGCTTTACTGGGATGAAGTTGGTGAGAGACAATTGCTAGGGCCAGAATTGGTACAGCAGACAGCAGAAATAGTTAAAGTAATCCGAGCACGACTGGTAGCGGCTCAAGACCGACAGAAGAAATATGATGATCCACATCGTAAAACTATCGAGTTTGAATCAGGTAGTTATGTTTTCTTGAAGGTCTCTCCCTGGAAAGGGAAGATCAGGTTCGGAAAGAAAGGGAAATTGAGCCCAAGATTCATTGGACCCTTTGAAGTACTGAGAAGAATCGGAGAAGTTGCGTATGAGGTAGCCTTACCTCCAGCACTCGAGAATATCCATAACGTCTTCCATGTTTCTGTGTTGCGACCCTACAAGCCTGATTACAAGCATGTAATTGAATATGAACCCCTACATTTTGAGAAAGACTTATCTTACGAAGAAATTCCTGTCCAAATTGTCGACCGAAAAGAACAAGTTCTCAGAAATAAAGGTATACCTTCTGTTAAGGTAATTTGGAGGAACCACAACGCTGAAGAAGCTACGTGGGAACTCGAAGAGAATATGATGAAGAATTACCCTCATTTATTTACTTAAATATGTGTATGCGATTCTGGGGATAGAATCTTTGTAAGGGGGGAAGAATGTAATGGGTCGAAATTATTGAGTCGTGATTCTGGGGACATAATCCTTTTAAGGGGGGAAAGATGTGACGAACGAGAATTTGTAATTTAATTTTAATATTTATTGAATTAAATAAATATTTTTCGATGATTTAATTATTAGATTAAATAATTAATTGATGCAATTGTAGTAGATTAATTTAATTATATGTGCTACATTTATTAAATTAATGTAGAGAAATGTTATTATCAAAGTATGTAATTATGTAAGCTTATTGAATTAAATAAAATATTTAATTAAGCATGATGTTATTAGATTAATTTAATTATTAATTAGAGAATTAATAATTTGACATTTATTATTAATGAGAAAAGTAATTATGTGACTATGTGAATTTATGAGGAATTATTATATTTTATTTAAAATAAATTAAATAAGATATTGAATTTATTTTATGAAGGAGTGTGATATTTATTAAAGTATATTATAAAGGTTTTATTAAATTAAATAAGTTTAAACTTTTTAAGGCTAGCCAAACATGGCCTTAGTAGTGGTTACTAGCGGTTGCCCATGACTGGGTTAACTGGCCATTTTGTGCGTCCGTTTTCTCTTCCTTTATTATACGTATTCTTTCCTTTATTTTTACTAAGTCCGATAAAACTAATCAGAGAGAAAGCCAGAGAGAAATTAGAGAAATTTCATAGAATTGTGAATACTGTGATTGAAGTAGAGAGATATTGTCATCCTTAATCATCTACGCTTTGGGTAATTTCATCCAACCCAATTTTTATTCTACGTCTTTTAAAGTTTTTATAACTATGGCTTAAGTCCTCTATAAAGTTTTTGTAGTTGAATAAGGTAACAATTATGAGTATATATGTAATAATTCGAGTGGCATAACATGTTTTATATATATATTGCATGATTCCATACCCTAAGTTTCGTAATCTGATGACTTGCTATTTTAAAAATACACAGAGTTTGGATTTTTTTGGCCATATGGCCTTATACGTGATTTTAGTATGTCAAACATAAATGTTTTCATAAATTTTACACCCTTATATTATTGAGCATGTCAATACGAAGAGACCGAAGTTTAAATGAACGGATTCGGTGTTATAACGAATCCGTAGGAACAATTTTCATGTTTTATTTTCTAAACCTTCATGAACATCAAAGTCAGTGAATTTTTATGTTTTAAATCTGTTATTAAGTGTTTAAAATTGTTAATGTCAGTATATAAATGTTGGGTTGTGTTTATAGATGAACTATAGCATGTGGGTATGTCTAATTTCGAGTAGAAAATAAGAAATTGGGAGAAATTGGCATGTTCTACGATTTTTCGCGAACTGCCATTTCTGTGTCAGGTGCGCCGCACCGCGCCGCAGCGCCGGCTACCTGTACATTTCCCGCGCCGCAGCGCCACGGCGCCACAGCACCAAGTGTCCGGCCACAGCGCCACCGCGCCGCAGCGCGAAGATCACGTGTATCAGTGGCACCGCAGCGCCACTCTCCAGAAAATTCAGAATGAGTTATTTTTTTAAAATGTTAAGTCTAGCAATGTGTTAGTAACTTAATGTCATGTAAACATGTTAGAAGAATAATGTGATGATAAAAAAATAGTTGTTTAAACATGTAAATAACATAATTACATGTGATTTAAATTATTGAATTCATAATTAGATTATCATTCATGAAGTACAAATTATGTGATAATGAGATAAATTGACTAAGTATAGTCGATAATTAAAGTAGACAACGAGAATGAGTTTATGTTGATTAGTTAATTTATAATTAACTAGTATTGTGTATATGAATGTTATGTAGGATTTAATTCAAAGAACGTGCTTAGTTAAAGTATAATCTACGCGCGAGGCAAGTTTCCTAAACTTAAACTCTTAAATTTGAGCAAGTTCCCTAACCCTACTTGTCATTATTGTTCAAGTTTATTATTTACCTTGAATAAATTATCGTTACTATTATTCAAGTTCAAATGTTATATTAAAGATTGATTATCTTTTCAAAGTATGATTTAGTTATACAATAATTGTTCTATTGTATACTTCTTGAGATTATTATTCAAATTTAATATCATTATTGTTGAACCTTATTAGACTAGTGAAACCTTATTGATTCAACTAGTCCATAGTTGATGAGCGTTCTAAATTTCAGAAACCTTGATGAATTATCCAAACCAAACTTCCTTTGGTGCGGACTCGAATGCCAAACTGAGATGAACAACCCTGTATAGGGGATTATTTATGCTTTAGCGTTAAGATATTGTGCACAGTATGGTACTAAGGGCTGATCCCCTTAAGTACGAGAAGAAGGTCTATAGTATTATGACTGTTAAAGGTTTCAAGTATAACTCTTGTTAACTTAGGACATAGTTCAAGGTCTTATGACCCTCAGAATTCTTTTGATTCTTGTTATTCATTCTTGATTCAAAAGTTGAGCTTTTATTCAGATGTCTTAGATTTATTCGCATGTTATTATACTGTTATTTCATTTTTATACTTGTGGGCATTTGTGCTCACTCTTGCTTAATAATAACATTACAGTTAAGAACGAAAGAGCTGACAAACCTTCCACTAGTAAGGGCAAGGGCAAAGTTAGCAAATGATGGAGACTTGTTATTTGATATGACTTGTTATTTTATATGATGTATTGTTTAAGACTTATTTGTTTATGATTCCGCACAGATGTTTAAGGTTAGTTTAACCTGAGATTGTATTATTATTATTTAGATGTTGTAACCCTTATGGGAAAGATTTTATTTCTATTTATTACATGGTTTGCATTTTTTTTGGGTAGATAGATAGATGATATTTGTTTCGTGAACACTAAATCCTGTGGAAATGGAAGTACCGGAATTGGGGTGTCACAGATACACTAGCTCAGGGGGAGCTAAGGGCAGATCAGTATTATCCACATTATTTAAAATCATGGAGCCTGGCAGAACTCGACACGTGCCCCACTATGCAGATCGTAAGGAGGGAAGTTACAAATACAACTTTAAAAGATTTTTGAAAACTAACTCCAAAATTTCAAAAAGCTCATCTCTCTCTCTACCAGCAGAAACCCTAGCTTTCAAAATCGCTCAACCAACCTCGGTTCAAGAAAATCAATGGCTACTTCAAATGTTATCTCTGGTTACCAACTCTACTTCGACGAATTCAAGACAGCTGACCCTCAGTTTCACAAGATTCTGTCTCTTCTGAAGAAAGCTGGTCTTGAAGAAGCTCTGAGCACCAAGACATAGATATACCCAAAGTTGGTGAAAGAGTTCTACAACAATGAAGTTTTTTAGAATGACATCATCACTACAAGGGTCAAGGGGGAACAAATTAAACTCAAAGCTGAAGATATAAACCTAGCCCTAGGTATCAAATCAAAGGGACTTGTATCTATGGAGGACATCACCTTTCATGAAGGTCTGAAGAAGATTCGTCACACAAAGTTTCAGAACGTCAAGGGATACAAGAAGAAAGAGTTTCCCCAAAAGTATGAGTTTCTGGCTGACATTATTGGAAAGTGCATATGCTGTAAAAGCTCTGGTCACGACTCTGTGAATGAAGTTCAACTAAAGCTCATGACAACAATCTGCTTCAGGATTTAACTCAACTATGGGGCCCTACTTATCGATTGGAATGGGAAGTGGATACTCAGTTTAAAGAAATCAAATAGCTCTGGAAAGACGCTCTATGGGCAGTTCATAAGCATAATCCTACAATCAGCTCTGGGTGACAAAATTGGGGACAATGAAGGAGAATCCATCAATCCCAACAAAAAAATGACCCAGTAGCTGTTTCAAAATTGGAAAAGAAATCCTACAGAAAATGTCAGGATGATGTCTAAATCTAATGGAAGGACTGGTGAAGCAAAGGAATCTGGGCTAACAGGAAACATGTCAGTTGTGAAGGAAACTGATGAAGAAGAAGAAATTAATAAAGAGGAACATATCGCTTTGATCAGAAAAAGCAAGGGAAAGAGGAAAATGAAAGCTCAAACAACAGAAGAACCTCAAGGCTCAACTACAGATACACCTCAAGAGAGTTCAGGCACTGAGACTCTGAAGGAAATTAAGATGAAAGAACAGCATTCTGAGGAAGAAGAAGACAGAGCCACCATTTCTCAGCTGCTTAAGAAGGGAAAATGCAGCCACAAAATATTGAAGTCTTCGCTTTCTTCGATCGTAGAGTCACTACCGATCGTAGATTCCAGACTTGACATCACTCCAGAAGTTGATGCTGCAACAGTATCAATCGTCAGAGCTGCAGCTGAAGAAAGCACCAAGGCTGAAACTCAACCCAAAAAGGTAAGGAGAAAGCTTGTCAAGACATATGTACTTGAAAATGTGAAAGCCTTGAAGGAAGAAGAAAGCAAAACAGTTGCAGAAAAGGAGCTTCCTGAAGTTCCTACACTAGAGAATGCTCCAGCTGAGGGGGAGCTGCATGAAGTCCAATTAAATGATCAGATTGAGGGGGAGTATGTCGAAGTCCCTGTGCAAGAAAAAGCTACAGCTGAGGGGGAGATGCAAGAAAGGGAAATTGAAGGTGTAAGACCCCAAGTTTTATGAATAAAGATTAATTTTTCTCGAAATATATTTTTGAATATTATGGTGTGAATTTGATATAATGTTATAGTTGTGGGTAATATTTATAAATTTTGCAAAGTAAGCAAGTGATTTTAAAATATTCGATTGGTCGAGAAATATTCGTTTTAATAGGGAATATTCGTACGACGGCACAATCATTAGTGGAACTCACAACGGAAGTATTGTCGTAGTTAGAAAATGACAGAAATATCTTGTTATAAAAATAACGACGAAAGTTTTACCATTAAACTGTTGAACTACCCGGTAGTAAAAGTACAGTAATACGCGTGGTTGTATAGTAGCACACAGTATTGATTATTGATGCTTGCGTGAGAAGTCACTCAGTTATACTCAATTATTGCTACAGTAATTGGTGCATAATATCTCTCATATTATTGATTCAATTAGTGTCACAGTAGCATCTGCATAATATTTATTATTATTAAATTAATAATTGAGACGACAAAGTTATTCATATTATTATTTGCAATATTGACGATGTCTAGAAAGTTCTGTTGAGGAGAGGTTTGGTCACCTAATTGCGCGCCAATAGGGAGAAATCCTTATCGGAAAGCCCCCTCTTTCTTGGGAATGATATGGTCGTTAAATATTGTGAGTTATAATATTAATGATGATTAAGTTCATGTTGATTAAAGATGAAATTAATATTTCCATTGTGTTGGGATTATTTGTGTTAGTGAAAATCGACATTTATTTCGATAATAATTGATTTCTGGAGGTTATATTGACCAATCGGGTAATTAATTGGATAAATGAGTAATTAATTACTATTAATTCACATGTTTACAACTATTTGTTCACATGTGTGTACTATTGATTCACATAAATGTACTATTAGGGGAGGTGGTGGTGCAAGATTGATAATACTTGCATGACTAAATTAAAAATGGAGGTATAGATGAAGGTACTATACTGTAATTATTTTATTCACATGATTTTACTATTGATTCACATGATTGTATTATTGATTCACATGATGTACTATTAGGGGAGGTGGCGCAAGTTTTATAATACTTGCAGGACTAAATTAAAAATGAAGGAAAAGATGAAGGTATTATACTATAATATTTTGAGTCCCAAAACGTGCAATTATCGAAACTATAATTTCCTATAAATAGAAGCTCATTCTTCTTTCATTCTCACCAATTCACTAAGACTCACAAGAGCAATTATAGAGAGAGAAGCTATAGAGAGAAAGAAGAAGAGAAGTCTGCTACTTCACTATTCCAGTATCCAGTCTTCTTCTGAGGTAAGGGGTATTATTTCTTTCGTATTCATGATGAGAGTTATTTTCTTTCAATACTCGTAAGGAATATTATTTCTTTCGTATTCGTAAGGGATATTATTTTTATTCAGTATTCATAAGGAATAATATTTTCTTCCATACTCTATAGTATGTAAGTAATATTATTTCGTTTTGTATCCCTAGTTCTACACTCATTTTGTTGAAGTATTACTTCTATATTCCATAAAATTAGTAGAATATCCTTGATATTTGCGCTTCATCCAGTATCTTTTCATGAAAATATTATTCTGAGCATTCTTGATAATTATTGATCTTTTCATGCCGGAATACTATTCACGAGTTACTATTCATAGGTTACTATTCACCCGATTACTATTCACTCGAATAATATTCACTCGGGCATTCGGGGCACTTTTAATGTCGAAATACTATTCACGAGTTACTATTTATGGGTTACTATTTACCCGATTACTATTCACTCGAATATTATTCACTCGAATATTTGGGACACTTTTCATGTCGGGATACTATTCACGAGGTACTATTCATAGGGTACTATTCACGGGATATTATTCACCCAAAAAATATATTTCTATTATGTTCAAATTATTTTTGATACATGAATATTATTCTTGAATTTTACTCCACAAAACAATATCATGTTGATAATTTGGATATTTTTAAACTCTGGATAAATTTAAAGTCTTTAATATTTATACTTGATTTCGTTTGATTAATGTTTATATCATTGTCATCATCCTCATGATTATATTGTGATGAAAGTCATCTTTGGCTTACGTGCATAGATGGACTGTTGATTGGTATGATTATGACCAGGGATCATTCGGTATAATCATGACCCGTAATGTTACAAATGATGTGGTAAAAGTCCTCATTGGCCCGTAGTGCATTGATGGACAGTTGTTGATATGATTATGACCAGGGATTATTCGGTATAATCATGACCATTGATGATTACATGAATATCCTTGGCCCGCAGTGCAGGGATGATTCGATGATGTGATTTATTTATTAAGCTGAGTCTCAGTAATAAAATGGATGAAAAACTTTTTAAATTATAGAAGATAGTAGATATCATGCTCTACTTGACTCTTCTAATGGAGTGATTGTTCCGCTGCAGTTGTTGATCTAAAACTTGTTGTCTATTATATTCTATCAGTTGTTATACTGTTGAAGGCTAAGGATAATTTATTCTACATTATCTTAGTCATAATATTTCTTACTGGGCTAGTTGAGCTCACCTTTTCTTTCATTGTTCTCTTCAAGAAATGAGAATATAGCTGAGACTAGTTGGAGAACGGAGTGATGGTCCGAGATGGTGCATTAGTAGTCCTCACTATTCTGTGAACTAGTGTGATAATAATTGTAATGAGGACTCCATTGAGTGTGGATGTGACGCCCCCAAAATAGGTATACATCACCCATCTTGAGTCGCCAAATACATGGTACAAAATTCAAATACAACTTAATAATACAATTGTCGTGTAAAATATGACAAAACATAAACTGAGAGTTTTAAAACGAATATTGTCTTCTAGATAGTATTCAACTCAAATGGTCCTCAATACAATTATTATCATACTATTTTATAAAATAGTGAGGACTACTAATGTTATCATCTGGACCATCACTCCATTCCCCGACTAGTCCCGGCTACGTTCTCATTTCCTAAAGAGGACAATGAAAGTAAATGGGTGAGCTCAACTAGCCCAGTAAGAAATATTATGACTAAAATAATGCAGAATAATTTATCATTAGCCTTCAACAGTGTTAAACTGATAAAATATAACAAACATCAAGTTTAACTGCAGTGGAACAAGCAATCCATTAGAAGAGTCAAGTAGAGAATAAAATCTACTATCTTCTATGATTTAAAAGATTTTTCTTCACTTTTATCGCTGAGACTCAGCTTAATAATTAATCCACATCATCCCTGCACTACGGCCAAGGATATTCATTAATATCACGACCACAAATTATCCATGCACTACGGGCCAAGGATATTTGTGTATTCATCAATGGTCATGATCATGCCAACAACTGTCCATCAATGCACTACGGGCCAATGAAAACTTTTACCACATCATTTGTAACATTACGGTCATGATTATACCGAATAATCCCTGGCCATAATCATACCAAATCCATATATGCATTGCAGGCCACAGATGACTTTCAACAGGATATAAACATGAGGATGATGACAATGATATAAGAATTCAATAAAACAAATTCAAGGATAAATTTTTAAAGATTTATAATTTAATTTTTCCAGAAATCAATAACGTATTAATTGTCAACATGATACTGCTTTATGGAGTAAAATTCAAGAATAATATTATACCAAAAATAATTTAGACCGAAAACGAATCAATTTTTATCATGAATAGTACCTCGGGTGAATAGTACTCGAGTGAATAGTACCCCGTCAATAGTACTTCAAAAATAGTAACCCCGTGAATAGTTCTCCGGCATGAAAAAGTTAAAACTTATCAAGAATGCTCAGAATAATATTTTCATGAAAAGATACTGGATGAAACGCAAATATCAAGAATATTCTACTAATTTCATGGAGTATAGAAGCTAAAATTTTAACAAACGAGTATAGAATTCGAAATCTGAAATGAAATAATATTACTTACATACTACATAGTATGGAAGAAAATATTATTTCAAGCGAATATTGAACAAAATAATATCCCTTACCTCAAAATATCAATATTTCTGATCGAAATATCGGATGTAAAGCCGAAAGAAACTTGCACTGAATAGCAACTCTCAAAGTATCTAAATACTCACAAAAATATGCTCGATAATATAGAGAGAAAGAAAACTTGTTTTTGGTGTGATTTTCAATTCTAACCTAAGCGCCTATTTATAGAAAAATACTAGAACGCCAAATGAGACTAAAATAATAAAATAATAATATATCTTTTCTTTTCTTCTGCGCACCAACCATCCAAGAACAGCCCTCTAAACCTGCCAATTCTGAAAAAATAGCAGCCCACATGTTCAAAAAAACAAAAGTGGGTCACACCCAATTTTAATAAAAATCATTTTATTTTTTGAAACTTAAGTAATTCATAATAAATAGACCTTTTATCAGAAAAATACGAATTTTATGTCCATTCCATATGAAATCGAATTCTCTACAACTTTGTAGCTTTAAGTTTTTCCAAATTCTAGACAGAAAATATCCGAAATCCACAAACGGATGATTTTTAACACCTTTTAAAATTCATAACAAATCATGCGTTAATTTTTAACGGTTCAAAATTTGTGGACATATACTCAACTTATATATGTATAACAAATCCAAAAATTACAACGATCCAATGGTCAGATCAAAATTATAACTCACGCAATAGAGCTTTAAGAACATTAATTTGATTTTTAATACTTCAATTCCGACAAAATACCTCAACATTAATTCCTTCATTTATATCCACATAAAAATTTATATTTCCTTATCATCTAAATCAATAATTAATTATTCACAAATAATATTACAGAATCATAATTATGACAATCAGACCGTTCCCACGAAAGAGGGGGCTTTCTAATAAGGATTTCTCCTTACTAGCGCGCAATTAGGTGACCAAACCTCTCCTTGACAGAACTTTCTAGATATTGTCAATAATGCTATCTAATAATATTATTCAAATAATATGAATTATTGATCTGATAATGAGAAATATTGTGCAGTGATAATTATTGAAACAACAATAATATAAAATATCAACGCAGCAATTATTGAACTAATAAAATAAAATATTGAACAGTAATTAATATAACAATTATTGAGTAGTGCATTCTTACGTAAGAATCAATAATTCAAAAATACTGTGCAATATCGTGTGCTACTGTGCAACAACGCGTATTACTGTATTTTAACCACCGGGTATTCCAACAGTGTTAACGGTAACAACTACACCGTTATTTTATA
Organism: Panax notoginseng; assembly: GCA_016801055.1. NCBI lineage: Eukaryota > Viridiplantae > Streptophyta > Magnoliopsida > Apiales > Araliaceae > Panax > Panax notoginseng. Next base: position 122,930,709 of record CM029012.1, read on the forward strand.
AAAAGATACTTTTGTCATTTTCTCAATCCGACAATAATTTTGTTGTGGAGTCCACCAATGATTGTGCCGTCGTACGAATATTTCCTGTTAAAATGAATATTCCATGACCAATCGAATATTATATAACAACTTGCGTACTTTGCAAAATTTATAAATATTACCCACAACTATAACATTATATCAAATTCACTCCATAATATTCAAAAATGTTATTTATAGAAAATTTATCTTTATTCATAAAAGTTAGGGTCTTACAGTGGATATTGTCTAGAAGACAATATTTGTTTTAAAACTCTCAGCTTATGTTTTGTCGTATTTTTACACGATAGTTGTATAATTAAGTTTTTATTTGTATCATGTACCATGTATTTGTCGACTCAAGATGGGTGATATATATCTATTTTGGGGGCGTCACAGTTGGTATCAAAGCTTAGGGATATGATCCCTGGCTGAGATATGAGACAAGAACTAGGAGGGGAGAGACGGAGAATTCCTTCGCTAGTATAACCTACCTAAGTTTATTGTTAGGGTATAGGGATAATATGAGACTATTTGTCGTTTTACCGATCAATATATGTGTGCAAGTATACACGGTCAACAAGTAATAAAGAGTAAGTAAAGTATCGTTCACACGGAGAATTAACTAATAAAGTTCACCAAGAATTAGCACATAACCATTTCAGTCTTATTTAAACGAATGATTTAATATTTTATATTAAAACTATGAAATTAAATAATACTAACTACCCCTAGAATAAGACTAGATAATGAAGACCTGAGATCACAATTTCATCTATTGACTCATTTAAACCAACACACTCCCTGTCAAGCCAAACTAATTTTACCGGATTGTTAGTCAAGAACACGAAAGTAAAGTATAGCCATCTCTCAATGTACCATACCCATATCACATATAATCCACAGTTGATAGAATATACATGAACACCCACATTACCTAAACCACTCTATGTCTATGTGATTTACAAATAATTAGGGTTTAAGCCCAAGTTCCCAGTTGACTACGAAGGGCGCTTCGGTATATGTCTATCCTAAGCACAAATCATACATCCTATCACAATGTAGAATATACAATCTTAAGCTAATAAGATCATATCTAAACCCATACTTTGTCTCTCGAGTCCATATGGATTATCACAGTAATTGATGGCAAATCAACTAAGCAAATAAGCATGAATCTAATTAGACAATCTCATAGCAATCAATGAAGCTAACAACGACATATATCAGAATAAACTAATCCACAGAATCCATTCCAATCTCAGAATAGAGTTTAAATCATAGCTGATTCAAATCTATCATCCACATATAGAATAAACATCGTAAGATACAATTATGAAACAAAGAGAAAATAAGAGTAGAGAATTGTAGTGCAAATCTATTCTCCTGATCCAAGATAGAATCTCTGATGCTTTCCAATTGCTTCAAGTCTTTAGATCTAATCCAATCTAGAAAGTACCTACACTAATCTACTCTAATCTATTATTGAAATTGAAGAGAGAAGTAAGTAACAGTAGCTACGTGATCCCCCCAAGGGGTGGTATCCCTTTCATCATGAAAATACATCTAATATATAAGCCCTAATTCCACTCCCCTCTCAGTTACGCAAATTAAAATAAAGTCAGCAGCTTCGGTCAACTACGCGCGCGGTACCTTCGTTATCATGGCGCGGGCGCGCGATTGGCTTTTTGGCTCTGCAGGCATGATTGGTGCGGGCGCGCGCTTCATAGTTCTTATAGCCACGCGGCTCCTGCAGTCTGCAATTTTTTGCTCTGCTGCTGCTTCATGTTGCTCCACTGCTTGTCACATGTTTCTTCCTCAAAGTTCCATTCTTGATCTCCACTTGTTCCTCTTGCCATGCCTCCATTAGCCTCATTGCCACCTACCATCGCCGAGCTGTGCCATTTCTGCACTTTCACAACATAGGAGTTCTCAGTATATGCAACGCAAAATAACACTAAACACAGCTAAAAACATACTAAAATGTACTTGAGATGGGCATAATTCTTGTGAATTGATATCCAATAAGTAGGTATAAAACCCACTTATCAAATACCCCCAAACTTGAACTATTGCTTGCCCTCAAGTAATGCATACTATATAAACACTGAAAATGCAACTATATGCTATGCAACTGAATCATGATGCAACTAGTCTCACATTATTCCAGCTATAATAGAATTTCAGTCCAACATGCCTCAGCGAATTATCCAGATTCGAGAATACAAATTCAAACCAAACTATAGGCATAATATCATACACTCAAATAACGCTATAAAGATGTTGTGTGTGTGTTGTGTTCACCAAAACTTGATTTAAGCAAAGAATACACATGCTAAACTGCTCTAAACAGAAAATTACAGTCTAAATTAAGACTCGTGTATACTTATGCAACAAAGACTGTTCCAACATATCAAAACAAACTAAGGTTCGACAATGGGCTTAACTGCTTAATTGCTACTCACGAGGGCAATTTTCGCTCTTTCCCGTGGTGTTTATTGCTATATTTTTTTATTTATTTTTTTCTTTCTTTTTTTTCACATGACTGTGTAATGCCTCATTCCATTAGGATACACAATTATCCCTTAGCGAGCTTTCAACCAACGACTCCCATACCATAAAAGACCTTAGGGCGCTAGGTGTTAAGACACCCCTATGGGCGTACTTACTCAAGTAACCAGGGTCTCGAAATAAGACTAGCCACGTTATCATTTTTATTTTATTTTATAGCATACCCAAGTTTTCTCAAAGTTTGAATATCAATGCTTTGTACAGTCTAAGTCCATTTTCCACATCATTCTCTTTTTACAACCACATTTTCTATCGAGCAATGCAACACATAATTCTTATACCTCCAAGCAATTATGAACATGGCAGTGCAAACCGAAAGCATCTAGACAGCATTATGCATTACATCGTGTAAAACATTATATCTAAGCTCATGTTATCCAAAATACTCCACAATTCTTCAAAATTCAAGTTCATCATCGGCTAGACATAATTTTCATAAAGCTAGAATGTGTGAGACATAGAATTTGTGAGACATGCACTTAACATCAAATGCAACTAAACATAAACTAACACGCATAATAATAATGACTGAAAACAGAAAAATAATATGCAAATATTCTCTAACATATAAAACATGCACAATTTAAGCTAAACATAAAACTGTAAACTAAACATGCAAATAATATATGCACTAACCTACCCTACGACCCCAATACCACCAAACTTATAATATTCATTGCCCCAATGAATGAAGGTATAGGGTTAGAGAAACTCCCCTACTGCTCAGTTGCACCACCCTCGTCGGATGGTGAATCCGGTGGTATATCAGGCGATGGATAAGTTCAAGATATTTTATAGTTGGAAACTGAGTATGGGCTTCTAACTTGGCAGCTTCAATTATTTTGACTTCTGTTTGATCTTGAATGCTTATAACAATTGGATTGAACCTGAGAGGAGAAACACTAAAACTATTATTACGACTTACAACTATCAAACATCTACGAAATATAGAAAGTATGAAGAATTAAACATAGCAGAAGAAGTAAATGGAAATGTAAATAAGAATTAAACAAGGAAGGAGAAAGATTTGATGGGGTGCCTCCCATCTAGCGCTCGGTTTATAGTCCGTTAGCTGGCTTGTTATTGACCGCTATCCAATTCCTCTACGAAAAGCTAGGAACCCTCCATCCATTAGAACCGCTATGTGCTTTGGTAGGTTCCCCATCATGAGAGTCTGTGAATTGAAACAACCTAGCATATTTTCTATACATGATGCCCCCAGTTCTATTGCATAGCTAGGTGCTCCGTCCGTTGTATTGGTGAATAAATTACTGCATTGAGGCATGAAAGATACAACCGGATTTTCTTCTTCTATTATCTCTTCCTCAGTCCACCATGGTTTGTAAGAGGCCTCATAATCATAGAAATTCTTACTTTGGATGTGACTACCAAGGGGACATGGGTGTGCAATGGTCACTGAATTTTTTAACTCTAACTGAAAAGGCACTTGGGGTATTATACAAGTCAGCTCATGTTCTTCATTTTCCATACCCTCAGTTGTCTCCTCAATGTCCACTCCTTTAAGTTCATTCCATGGCATGTACACTTATGGCTCTCCATCAGTTTCTTCGTCCGTATCATAGCACCAATTGTTTGGAGGGCGATTGTTTAAGGCTTCGAACATTTGATCCATCTGATTCTGAAGATTTTGAATTGACCTTTCTTGCTCAATCATCTTCTCCTCAGTTGATGCTACCAATTTGAACCACAAATCCTCCAATCTTGAATTATCTTGTTCAGTTTCGAAATCCATGTATTGTGGACCATTCATTGAGGAGTTAATGAGTTGTTCTATCTGTCTGTTAATATTTTGGCTTGATAACTCCTGACTCATCATCATCATCTCTCCATGGTCTGCTATGCTTTTTGACATGAATTCCTTCAACCTTGAATTTTCTTCTTGTTGCATTGGAGGTGGATATGAGAAATCTGATGGATATGTTGGACTTGGAACGCAGTCTTGGTCTTGATAGTTACAATTCCATTCATAATCTAGGTGATACCCCCAACCTTGATGATAACTGGGATAAACATATTTGTTGAGGTAATCACCCCCAAACTGTACTTGTCCAACACTGATGTTGCACTGATAACTCGGATGCTCGCCAGCATAATATTCACATGTAGCTGCTATCTCTCGAGTGCGTTGGGCTACAAGAACATCCAACCTCTATGAAAGTGTTGCAATTTGTGCTGACAATGTAAAAAATACATTGAGTCCCTCAGTGCTTATGTTCCTTGATTGAGTCATATTTGCATAAGGCCATTGATAAGCAAAGTCAACCATGATACTTGAAAAGAGAGAAATATAAGAAGATAATTAAAACAAACAAAAAATGTTTAAATTAAGACCAATTTGATTGAAATTAATGTTGGCAAAAATTTATTAAGCTAATTCCCTGGCAACGGCACCAAAAACTTGTTTGCTGTTTTACCGATCAATATATGCGTGCAAGTATACACGGTCAACAAGTAATAAAGAGTAAGTAAGGTATCGTTCTCATGAAGAATTAACTAATAAGGCTCACCAAGCATTAGCCCATAACCATTTCAGTCTTATTTAAACGAATAATTTAATATTTTATATTAAAACTATGAAATTAAATAATACTAACTACCCCTAAAATAAGACTAGATAATGAAAACCTGAGATCACAATTTTATCTATTGACTCATTTAAACCAACACACTCCCTGCCAAGCCAAACTAATTTTACCGGATTGTTAGTCAAGAACACGAAAGTAAAGTATAGCCATCTCTCAATGTGCCATACCTATATCACATATAATCCACAGCTGATAGAATACACATGAACACCCACATTACCTAAACCACTATATGTCTATGTGATTTACAAATAATTAGGGTTTAAGCCCAAGTTCCCATTTGACTACGAAGGGTGCTTCAGTATATGTCTATCCTAAGCACAAATCATACATCCTATCACAATGTAGAATATACAATCTTAAGCTAACAAGATCAGATCTAAACCCATACTTTGTCTCTCGAGTCCATATGGATTATCATAGTAATTGATGGCCAATCAACTAAGCAAATAAGCATGAATCTAATTAGACGATCTCATAACAATTAATAAAGCTAACAACGACATATATCAAAATAAACTAATCCACAGAATCCATTGCAATCTCAGAATAGAGTTTAAATCATAGCTAAATCAAATCTATCATCCACATATAGAATAAACATCGTAAGATACAATTATGAATCAAAGAGAAAATAAGAGTAGAGAATTGTAGTGCAAATCTGTTCTCCTGATCCAAGATAGAATCTCTGATGCTTTCCAATTGCTTCAAGTCTTCGGATCTAATCTAATCTAGAAAATACCTACACTAATCTACTCTAATCTATTATTGAAATTGAAGAGAGAAAGTAACAGTAGCTACGTGATCCCCCAAAGGGGTGGTATCCCTTTCATCATGAAAATACGTCTAATATATAAGCCCTAATTCCACTCCCCTCTCAGTTACGCAAATTAAAATAAAGTCAGCAACTTCGGTCAACTACGCGCACGGCTGCGCACGGTCCCTTCATTATCATGGCGCGGGTGCGCGATTGGCTTTCTGGCTCTGCAGGCATGTGTGGCGCGGGCGCGCGCTTCATAGTTCTTATAGCCGCACGGCCGCGCGGCTCCTGCAGTCTACAATTTTTTGCTCTGCTGCTGCTTCATGTTGCTCCACTGCTTGTCACATGTTTCTTCCTCAAAGTTCCATTCCTGATCTCCACTTGTTCCTCTTGCCATACCTCCATTAGCCTCATTGCCACCTACCATCGCCGAGCTGTGCCATTTCTGCACATTCACAACATAGGAGTTTCAGTGTATGCAATGCAAAATAACACTAAACACAACTAAAAACATACTAAAATGTACTTGAGATGGGCATAGTTCTCATGAATTGATATCCAATAAGTAGGTATAAAACCCACTTATCAGTGACATGTCAATTAACCCTTGTTTTGTGGCAGTGTTTGAAAATAACATCTGAAAATGTTGAGATCAGCAATGAAGCACATGAGACCGTTGAGTCACCAACGATCAATATCCAGGATAATGTGCAATAGGAAGACAATAATCTTCAGGTAAACAATAACACCGATCAGATGATGAACGATAGAATGTTCAGAGACTTTATGCAATTCATGCAATATCAGGCGAGAAAGACTCCTGTTCAAAATGTAGGTGGAAACACTGGCAACTCACAGATGGTCACCGCTAAGCAATTCAAGGAGCTGGGACCACCTGAGTTTTTGGGAGAGCCAGAACCACTTAAAGCAGAGACGTGGATAAAGTAGATCACTAAGATATTTGATGTCTTCGGATGCTCCGAGGAGCAAAAGGTTCTCTTTTCCACCTTTATGTTGTGAGGAGAGGCAGATTACTGGTGGGAGTCCATAAAGCGTACTCAACCTGCCGCACTAAAGATGTCTTGGGAGAAGTTCCAAGAGCTATTTAACGACAAGTACTTTCCCGAAAGTATTCGTCACATGAAGGAGGTGGAGTTTATCAAGTTGGAGCAAAATAATATGACCGTGTCGTAGTACGAGGCTAAGTTTGTCGAGTTGTCCCGGTTCGCATCCCATTTGGTTGATAATGAGGAGAGAATGACGCGAATATTTCTGTGAGGTTTGAGACCCGAAATACGTCAATAGCTCATTTCTCACAAATTGTATTTGTATTCAGATGTAGTGAGTAGGGCTCAGTTATTGGAGCGTGATAATGAGCCAGCCTAACCAAAGGATAACGAGCAACAACACGATAATAATCGTACCGGTGGCAACGGTCATCAGAACAATGATAACCATCGTTGAGGAAATTATTATGCCAGAAATGGTAAACAGTTCGGTGGTAATCATGGCCAAGATAATAGAAGAAATGATTCAAGTGGAAAATTCAAGAAGAGAAGATTTAACGATGATGAGAAGACGTCGGTAGCAGCACCAACACCAGCAACAAATTTTAGGGGAGGAGAACGACCGCCAGTTAGATGCTACAGATGCAGAGATGAGGGACACATAAGTCTAAATTGTTCACAGCCTTCCAAGGTATATTTTAGTTCTAAAAAAGACGGTCACATAGCTCGATTTTGTCCTGTAGCGAAATCAAGTCTAGCTGGGACAGTGGCACCAAAGGCGGATACGGACAAAACAAAGTCGATGGTTTCAGGAAGAGCATTTTTCGTGACTTCTCAAAAAGCGAATACCCGAACAAAGTTAGCACGGGTTAGTTAATTATAAATTCTTGCGAAGTTTATACCTTATTAGATACCGGTTCTACCCACTCTTTTATTTCTCCTACTTGCGCTCAACGTTTAAATTTTACTATGAAGAAATTAGACTTTGACTTATCGGTTGAAACTCTGTTAGGAGAAACCTTCGTTAACCCACTATTTATAAATCTTGTTTGATTTAAATCAGCACCCTCACGTTACCTGTCGATCTTATCTCTTTGAAAATACTTGCATTTGATGTGATTTTAGGAATCAACTGGTTAACTACTCATCATGTAAAAATTGATTATTTTCGTAAGGTTGTTAGCTTTCATATTCCTAACCAACCTATTATGAGAATCCAAGCAACCAAACCACTAAAGTCAATTATTGTCGTATCAATCCATAAGTAAAGAGCCCCGAGCCTTTCGCTGGTGACTTTCTTATGTGAAATGTATTGAAGCCAGACTTTCCGTAGGCGACGCCATGAATGACGATGGCAAGTTGGTAGGTATCAATATGATGTGCTATCCAAGTCTTGGATGAGAGTCACAGTTTTGAATAATATTTCTATTGTTAATAAATTTTCGGACATATCCTGAAGACTTCTTGGCCTACCCCAGAGCGTGAAATCGAATTTTGTATTGACCCCACTACAAAACCCATTTCTAAAACCCTTAAATATTTCTTCAACCAA
>CM029012.1:122939322-123028184 GCA_016801055.1 Panax notoginseng
AATATTTCTTACTGGGCTAGTTGAGCTCCACCCTTTTCTTTCATTGTTCTCTTCAAGAAATGAGAATATAGCTGAACTAGTTAGAGAACGGAGTGATGGTCCGAGATGGATACTAAGCATGCAAAGTGAATAGTAATTTGAACGATAAAGTTGTTCAACACTAGAATATTAAAATATAGCGATTCGCATACTAAATAACAAGTTACATATTAAGAAACTTGCTCAATACTAAAGTATAAGATTTAGAATACTTGTATCCTCATGAACAACTGATCAACTTTCTCAATATTAAACAATCTAGCTCTACGAAAGTGTAGAGTTAGCAACTTGCTTAATTGTAATTGAATTAAAAGTAATAACGTACTCGACGAAATTAAACTTGCACAACGAAGTGTTAGAGTTAGAAAACTTACCTTGACCACAAGCTAAACCTTACAACTTGAATCTCAATACCCTATATATATGTCATCATGACATAATTAGTCACTACACATTATATATAACTAAATACATACATTATGTAAGATTTGATTTTTTTTAATCACATAATCAAATTACATTAATCATAAAACTAGTTAATCGTTAATACATGATCATTCTTAGTATAGGACTACTGAAATCACAATTTAACAGTCCTACTATTAGCACATAACATTTTTTTTCAGACTTTGTGTAAATAAATTACACTGTCTGACCATTCTACTAACTCGCGCTGCGGCACAACAGTTTACACTGTGGGCCGATGCTGCGGCGCGAGACTCAGGCTAGCAGTTGGCGCTGCGGTGCGAGAATAAAATGCTGGGACGCGCTGCGGCGCCAAACTCAAGACTTCGGCGACAGCCTCGACAACAGCATAAACAAAAAGCCAAATTGGCCTACAAGCTCCATTCTAACAAACTAATTAACATGTAATACACATATAGACTTCATATAAACATAATTTCAATACTCTTAACATGTTTTTACATATAATAACATAAACATCAACTTTATAACACCCAATTTTAATGTTTTTGATAAAAACTCCATTTTTGACATTTTTAATGAAACTCAGCACTGTAACTTTGTTTTTCAACCAAAACCATTAATTCAAACTATCATGTTTATGTTTAATCATCTACTTTCAAAATCAATAGTCAATATATATATATATATATATATATATATATATTATATATATATATATATTTAACAACTAATCAAACCTTAATTTTATTTAAACTAAGTCATATTCATAAATTTTCATATAAACACTCTGTAATATAGTTTCTTCACAAATTACATACATACATGAATTAATTGATTATAACCATACATAACCTATGAAAAACAGTTTTACAACAATCAATTATCATATAAAACTATATACACCAACAATTCATCTTTTACAATTATTTTACAGAGAACTTTTTGGAGAAGAGGATAACCATAGTTTTTAGAAAATAGGAGCAAGATGATACCTTAATTTAGAAGAAGATGATTGCTATCTTGGATTCTCAAGCTTCTTTTCCCAATTTCTTTCTCAAATCCTCTCTAGAATCCCTCAAGTTCTCTATCACTTTTCTCCTTTTCTTTTTTTTCTTCCTTCTGAGTCTTTCTTCACTATTCTATCTTACGTAGTATAATATAATGTATAATAGTAATAATATATATTAATTATATAATATAACTTTAGATATAACTGATATCAGTTATCTAAGTTTTGAAAATCAAAAGCCATAAGGCTTGTTTGGCTAGGCTAATTAAAAATAACACATTAACTCTTACACCTTGTTTGATAAAATACTATTAGATTAAAAGCTTAATATGCATTGAGGCTTGTTTGGCAAAAACTAATTAAACTCCTTTAATTTATTTTAATAACTCCTTTATAGCAAGGTTATTTGTCACACTTCTATTTAATTAAATTTTGATAATGAATTTAATTAAATCTAATATTAATTTATTAAATTACTTTAACACATATATCAATACCACATAATTATAATTTCCTTTATAATTATAACTTTATTTAATCAACTAACACTTTATTTTAAATTATAAATAAAAATCAAAATATAATAATTCATTTAATTATTATAAACTCTCTAACTTAATTATTAAATTAAATTAGAATATTAACCCATAACAATTAATTTCTTAACTCCTTAATTATTTAATTAACAAATAATTAATCAATCAACTCAACTCAAATCAAATTAAACACATATTTATTCGATGATAAACACATCCATTAAATATTTATATAATTCAATAAATATTTAAAATTACAATTAAAATCTGGAATGTTACAAGCCCAGTAAGAAATATTATGACTAAGATAATGCAGAATAAATTATCGTTAGCCTTCAACAGTGTTAAACTGATAAAATATAATAAACATCAAGTTTAACTGCAGCAGAACAAGTAATCCATTAAAAGAGTCAAGTAGAGCATGATATCTACTATCTTCTATGATTTAAAAAGTTTATCATCAATTCTATCGCTGAGACTCAGCTTAATAAATAAACCACATCATCGAATCATCCCTGCACTACGGGCCAAGGATATTCATGTAATCATCAATGGTCATGATTATATCGAATAATCCCTAGTCATAATCATACCAACAACTGTCCATCAATGCACTACGGGCTAATGAGGACTTTTACCACATTATTTACAACATTACGGGTCATGATTATACCGAATGATCCCTGGTCATAATTATACCAATCAACAGTCCATCTATGCACGTAAGCCAAAGATGACTTTCATCACAATATAAGCATGAGGATAATGACAATGATATAAGCATTAATCAAATGAAATCAAGGATAATTATTAAAGACTTTAAATTTATTCAGAGTTTAAAAATATCCAAATTGTCAACATGATATTACTTTGTGGAGTAAAATTCAAGAATAATATTCATATATCAAAAATAATTTGAACAGAATAGAAATATATTTTTCGGGTGAATAATATCCCGTGAATAGTATCCTATGAATAGTACTTCGGGAATAGTATCTCGTGAATAGTACCCCGGCATGAAAAGTACCCCAAATATCTGCATGAATAATATTCGAGTGAATAGTAATCGGGTGAATAGTAACCCGTGAATAGTAACTCGTGAATAGTACTCCGGCACGAAAAGTTTCCTGAATACCCGAGTGAATATTATTTGACTGAGTAGTAACCGGGTGAATAGTAACTCGTGAATAGTATTCCAGCATGAAAAGATCAATAATTATCAAGAATGCTCAGAATAATATTTTCATGAAAAGATATTGGATGAAGCGCAAATATCAATGATATTCTACTAATTTCATGGAATATAGAAGCAATACTTCAACAAAATGAGTGTAGAACTAGGGATACGAAACGAAATAATCTTATTTACATACTATAGAGTATGGAAGAAAATATTATTCCTTATGAATACTGAACAAAAATAATATCCCTTACGAATACGAAAGAAATAATACCCCTTATAAATAAGAAATAAATAACATCCCTTACGGATATTGAACAAAAATAATATTACTTACAAATATTAAACGAAGACAATGAATATTGAATGAAAATAATATTCATACGAATACGAAAAATAATATCTCTTCAGAATATGAAATAAATAATACCCCTTACCTAAGAAGAAGACTGGATACTAGAATAGTGAAGTAGCAGACTTCTCTTCTTCTTTCTCTCTATATCTTCTCTCTCTATAATTGCTCTTGTGAGTCTTAGTGAATTGGTGAGAATGAAAGAAGAATGAGCTTCTATTTAAAGGAAAACATAGTTTCAATAATTGCACGTTTTGAGGCTCGAAATATTACAGTATAATACCTTTATCTTTTCTTTTATTTTTAATTTAGTCCTGCAAGTATTATCAAACTTGCATCACCTCCCCTAATAGCACGTCATGTGAATTAATAGTACAATCATGTGAATCAATAGTAAAATCATGTGAATAAAATAATTACAGTATAGTACCTTCATCTATACCTCCATTTTTAATTTAGTCATGTAAGTATTATCAATCTTGCACCACCTCCCCTAATAGTACACACATATGAATAAATAGTTGTAAGCATGTGATTTAATAGCAATTAATTGCTCATTTAACCAACTAATTACCCGATTGGTCAATATAACCTTCAGAAATCAATTATTATCAAAATAAATGTTGATTTTTACTAACACAAATAATCTCAACACAATGAAAATATTAATTTCATCTTTAATCAACACGAACTTAATCATCATTAATATTATAACTCACAATATTTAACGACCAGATCATTCTCAGGAAAGAGGGGGCTTTCCGATAAGGATTTCTCCCTATTGGCGTGCAATTAGGTGACCAAACCTCTCCTCGACATAACTTTCTAGACATCGTCAATATTAGAAATAATAATATGAATAACTTTTGTCGTCTCAATTATTGATTTAATAATAATAAATATTATGCAGATACTACTGTGACAATAATTGAATCAAATAACGTGAGATACTATGCAGCAATTACTATAGCAATAATTGAATATAACTGAGTGACTTCTCACGTAAGTATCAATAATCAATACCGTTTGCTACTATGCAACCACGCGTATTACTGTACTTTTACTATCGGGTAGTTCAACAGTTTAACGGTAAAACTTTCGCCGTTATTTTTATAACAAGATATTTCTGTCATTTTCTAACTATGACAATACTTCCGTTGTGGAGTCCACCAATGATAGTGTCATCGTACGAATATTCCCTGTTAAAACGAATATTTCCCGACCAATTGCATATTATATAACCTGTAAGACCCCAACTTATTAATGAATAAAATCAAATTTTCTCTAAATATTATTGTGAATAATAAGGTGTTAATTTGATATATTATACTTTGGTTAGGGGTGAAATGTGAAAATTTTGCAAAATAAACAAGTGGTTATAAAATATTCGTTTGGTCGTGGAATATTCTTTCTGTCGAGGAATATTCGTACGACGACGCAACTATTTGTGGGCTCCATAACGAAAAACGATTGGATGAAGATAACAACAAAAATTGAGTTTTTATAAATAACGGCATAGTTGTTACTGTTAACACTGTTGGAATACCCGGTGGTTAAAATACAGTAATACGCGTGGTTGCACAGTAGCACACGGATTGCACAGTATTTTTAAATTATTGATTCTTACGAAAGAAGGCACTACTCAATAATTGTTACAGTAGTTACTGTTCAATATTTTATTTTATTGATTCAATAATTATTGCATTGATATTTTATATTATAGTTGTTTCAATAATTGTCACTGCACAGTATTTCTCATTATCAGATCAATAATTCATATTATTTGAATAATATTATTAGATAACATTATTGGCAATGTCTAGAAAGTTCTGTCTAAGGATAGGTTTGGTCATCTAATTGCGCGCCAGTAAGGAGAAATTCTTATTGGAAAGCCCCCTCTTTCTTGGGAACGGTCTGGTTGTCATAAATGTGATTCTGTAATATTATTTGTGAATAATTAATTATTGATTCATATGATAAGGAAATATTTATTTTATGTGGATATAAATGAGGGATATATTTTTGTAGTTAAAAATGAAGGAGTTAATGTTGAGGTGTTTTATTAGTATTTTTATCGGAATGGATGTATTAAAAATCAAATCAGGGTTTTTGAGATATATTGCAGGGGTTATAATTTTTAATCAGACCGTTGGATCGTTGTGATTTTTGGATATATTATACATATATAAGTTGAGTATATGTCCATAAATTTTGAACCGTTAAAGATGAACGTCTGATTTGTTATGAATTTTAAGAGATGACTGATTCAGAAATTGTTGAAATTTCAGAATTTATCATTTTGGTGGAAAATTCTAGAATTGGTGGGCCCCACTTTTGATTGGTGAGAAATATGCTGAAATTTTAATTTAAATGTGGTGGGTGGGAATAGTAGCAGGTAAAGCCATCAGGTTGCAGGTCAAGTCTACTTCGGCGTGCTAACATTTTTCTATAAATAGAGGACTAAGTTGGAATTGAAAATCACACCATAATTCATAAGTTTTCTCTCTTTCTCTCTCTAGATTACTGAGTGTATTTTGTGAGTATTTAGATACTATGAGAGTTGCTATTCAGCACAAGTTTCATTCAGCCTCATATCCGATATTCAGTCAAAAGTACGATTATTTTAAGGTAAGGGATATTATTTTCTTCTTAAATGATATTATTTTGTTCAATATCATTATGCTGAAATATTGATATGAACTTTTTTTCAAATTTGGAACTTTTTGTGTCGGGGTTACTATTCATGTATACGGCACTATTCACGTATACGGCACTATTCACGGATACGACACTATTCACTGAAAAATAAAAAATTTTCTTTTTGTCCAAGATGTCTATTATGGTTACTATCTTTGATTGCATCCATGTTTTGATCATTATTTTTTGAATTCTGCTTCAAAATTGGTTATTTCGGAATATTATTGAACTTGGATAAACTGTAATACGAATCCTTAATATTTGATCTGTTATCTCACTGGATTCATTTTCTTTAAAATATTTTTCATCATCCTCAGTCCTAAATGATGATACAAATGAATATATTTGGCATGTAGTGCAAAGATGAATGATTAATTGATGAATATCTTTGGCCCGTAGTGCAAAGATGAACATGTGTTGAGATGAACATGACCGACTGGTGTTACAAATGAATATCTTTGGCCTGTTGTGCAAAGATGAATATTTGATTCAAGATGTATATTGATTGATGTTACAGGGATAAAATATTGATGATGGACTTTTAAATCTTAGAAGATAGTAGAATTCTTTCTCTACTTGACTCTTCTAATGGTTTGATGTTTCCGCTGCAGTTGTTGATCTAAAACTTGTTGTCTATTATATTTTATCAGATTTTTCCCTGTTGAAGACTAACGATAATTTGTTGTATATTATCTTACTCATAATATTCTTTACTGGGCTAGTTGAGCTCACCCTTTTCCTTTTTGTTTCATTTTTCTCAGGAGGCGAGAATATTGCGGGAACTAGTCGGGGTGTAGAGTGATGTTTCCAGTCAGTTGTGTTAGCAGTCCTCACTATTTTGTAAAATAGTGTTTTAATAATTGTAATGAAGACTTATTTGGGTGTGGATATTGTCTAAAAGACAATATTTGTATTTAAACTCACAGTATTTGTGTTGTCGTATTTTGCACGACAATTATTATAATGAAGTTGTATTTGTTTCTGTACCATGTATTTGGCGACTCAGAATGGGTGATGTATACCTATTTTGTGGGCATCACAGTTGGTATCAGAGCTTAGGGATATGGTCTCTGGCGGAGATCGGGGAATAGAACTAGGAGGGGAGAGACGAGTAAATCCTTTGCTAATGTGTCCTACCTAAGCTTATTTGTTGGTCGGTCATAATATAGGGATATTATGTGATATGTTAATTTGTTTAATTAACCCTTGTTTTATGGCAGTATTTGAGAATGGTAGCCGAGAACGTTAACAATGGAGTATATGATACTGTGGAACAACCTTTAGTCACAAACCAGGAGAACGTGCAACATGAAGGAAATATTCCTCCTGTAAACAACGTTACCGGGCGAACGATGAATGATGGAATGTTTAGGAGCTTCTTGCAGTTCATGCAAAATCAGACGAGGGAGACTCGTGTACAAAATATGGGTGGAAATGATGGCAACGCGCAGTTTGTCACAGCCAAGCAGTTCAAGGAGTTGGGACCACCAGAATTCTGGGAACGCCAGATCCGATTAAGGCGGAAACGTGGGTCAAACAAATTACTAAGATATTTGATGTCTTGGGATGCACAAAGGAACAGTAGGTTCCATTCGCCACATTTATGTTCCGTGGTGAGGCAGATTACTGGTGGGAATCTGTAAAGTGTACCCAGCCATCCTCACTCAGCATGTCTTGGGAAATATTTCAGAAATTGTTCAATGACAAGTACTTTCCTGAAAGTATTCGTCATATAAAGGAGGTGGAGTTTATCAGACTGGAACAAAACAACATGACGATGTCCCAGTACTAGGCGAAGTTTGCAGAGTTATCCAAGTTTGCACCTCATTTGGTCGAAAATGAGGAACGAATGACAAGGATATTTCTGAGAGGTCTAAAGCCCAAGATTCGGCAATATCTTATATCTCGTAAATTTTCTTTATATTCAGATGTTGTAAACAGAGCTCAATTATTAGAGTGAGATAATGAGTATGTTCAACCGAGGGACCACAACCAGGGTCATACCGGTGGCAGCGGTCATCGGAGCAATGACAACCAGAGGGAAGGAAAGCATTCTGATAAAAGCGGTAACCACTCTGGTGGTAATCGTGGCCGTGATAATAGAAGGAGCGAGTCGGGAGGAGATTTTAAGAAGAGAAGGTACAACAATGATAACGTGAAGACGTCAGCACAAACATCAACTGTTTCTAGGGGAGGAGAACGACCACCGGTCGTATGTTACAAATGTGGGAAAGAGGGACATATCAGCCCATATTATCCACAACAATCCAAGGTATGTTATAATTGTGGAAAGGAGGGTCATATAGCTCGAGAGTGTTCTGTAGCAAAACCAAGTTCAGCTGGGATGGTGACTCCAAAAGTTATCCCGGATAAGTCGAAATCAGCGATTCCTGGAAGGGCGTTTGTCGTGACTGGCCAAAACGCGAGAAACCCGAACGAGGTGATCACGGGTAAGCTAATCTTGAATTCTTGTGAAGTTTATACCTTATTAGATACTAGTTCTACCCATTCTTTTATCTCTCCTGCTTGTGCTCAACGTTTAAACTTGACCCCGAAAAAATTAGACTTTGACTTATCTGTTGAAACTCCATTAGGAGAAACTTTCGTTACATCTACTATTTATAAATCTTGCTTGATTCAAGTTAGTACCATCACATTACCTACCAACCTTATTTCGTTGAAAATTCTTGCATTTGATGTGATTTTAGGGATTGATTGGTTAACCATGCATCATGCTAAAATTGATTATTTTCATAAGGTTGTTAGTTTTCATATTCCTAACCAACCTGTTATACGAATTCAAACAACCAAACCATTGAAGTCAATCACTATCATTTCAAGCCATAAAGCTATTCGTTTATTGAAAAACGGATGTCAAGCTTTCTTAGCCCATGTCACGGACTTGAACAAAAACACATCAGATTTGAATAAAATTTCTGTTGTTAATGAATTTCCTGACGTATTTCCTGAAGAACTACCTGGTCTACCCCCAGAACGTGAAGTTGAATTCTTTTTTGACCTTGAACCCGGTACAAAGCCCATTTCTAAAACCCCATATCGAATGGCTCCTATTGAACTTCAGGAGTTAAAGGTCCAACTACAGGAGTTGTTGGACATCGGTTTTATTCGTCCTAGTACATCTCCTTGGGGTGCTCCTGTGTTATTCGTAAAGAAGAAAGATGGTAGTATGCGACTTTGTATCGACTATCGAGAATTGAACCATGTCACCATCAAGAATAGGTATCCGCTACCTCGCATTGATGACATGTTCGACCAGTTACAAGGAGCACAATTCTTTTCAAAGATCGACCTTCGTTCTGGATATCATCAGCTGAAGATTAAAACTGAGGATATTCCAAAGACTGCCTTCAGAACTCGGTACGGGCATTATGAATTCTTAGTCATGTCTTTTGGATTGACTAATGCTCCTGCTGTTTTTATGGATATGATTAACCGTGTATTCAAAGAATATTTAGATCAAATCGTTGTTGTCTTTATTGATGACATCCTCATCTATTCCAAAAGCCGTGAAGATCATGAGCGCCATTTGAAGCTGGTACTACAAAGGCTTCGTGAAAATAAGCTATATGCCAAATTAAAGAAATGCGAGTTCTGGCTTGAGTAAGTAGCATTCCTTGGACACGTGGTGTCAAAATAGGGAGTATCTGTCGACCCGGCGAAGATTGAAGCCATACAAAGTTGGGAGCAACCAAAGTCAGTGACCGAAGTACGTAGCTTTCTGGGCTTAGCTGGGTATTATCGAAGATTCATAGAAGGATTTTCTAGAATCGCTACTCCGTTAACTCAGCTGACTCGGAAAGATACAAAATTCGTATGGAGTGAGGAATGCGAGAAGAGTTTTCAAGAACTCAAGAGGAGACTCATTTCGGCACCTGTTCTGACAATACCATCTGGTTCGGATGGATTTGTTATCTACAGCGATGCTTCAGGCAAAGGGTTAGGATGTGTTCTCATACAACATGGGAAAGTCATAGCCTATGCCTCGCGACAACTCAAAGAATATGAGAGAAATTATCCTACTCATAATTTGGAGTTGGCAGTAGTCATTTTCGCGTTGAAGATCTGGAGACACTACCTGTATGGGGAGAAAGTGGAGATCTATACAGATCATAAAAGCCTCAAATATTTCTTCACCCAAAAGGAACTCAACATGCGGCAACGACGTTCGCTCGAGCTGCTGAAAGATTACGATCATACCATCCAATATCATCCTGGAAAAGCAAACGTAGTAGCTGACGCATTGAGTAGAAGATCATATGCGGGTACGAGTGCAATGTTGTTAACACAAAGGCCCATTTTGTATGACTTGCAAAGGATGGAGATAGAGATGAAGGCTCCAAGTACCCACATGATGATATCAAATATACGAGTAGAACCGACTTTAATCGATAAAGTTAAAGCTGCTCAAGCTACGGACATGGAGCTGATACGTATGAAGAAGAAAGTGCAAGAAGGTGCTATTCCAGAAGCAAAAATCGATGAAGAAGGAATACTTCGAGTCAACTCCAGACTTTGTGTTCCTAACGATTTTGACTTGAAGTATAGAATAATGATGGAGGCACACAACACACCATTTGCAATCCATCCTGGGAGTACCAAAATGTATCACGATCTTCGACATACATTTTGGTGGAGCAATATGAAAAGAGAGATCGCGGAGTTTATCTCGAGGTGTTTAACTTGTCAACGTATAAAAGCGGAGCATCAAGTACCAAAGGGTCCATTGCAACCACTTGAGATTCCGAAATGGAAGTGGGAACACATTACTATAGATTTCGTTACGGGTCTTCCCAAGGTGTCTCAAGGCACAGATACGATTTGGGTCATTGTTGATAGATTAACCAAGTCTGTCCATTTCTTGCCTATACGTGAGACTTATTCCCTTGAACGTCTTGCTAGTATGTACGTGAATGAGATTGTGAGATTGCATGGCATGCCAGTATCCATAGTTTCGGATCGTGACCCAAGATTCACTTCACGATTTTGGGTTAGCTTGCAGAAAGCTATGGACACGGATTTACGATTCAGTTCAGCATACCATCCTCAAACGGACGGGTAATCAGAGAGGACTATTCAAACCCTTGAAGATCTATTAAGACTCTGTGTTCTAGATTTCAAAGGAAGTTGGGATAAGTACCTACCATTGGTAGAATTCTCCTACAACAACAGTTATCACGCAACTATAGGCATGGCTCCATTCGAGGCGTTGTATGGAAGAAAATATCGTTCTCCAGTATACTGGGACGAGGTGGGTGAAGCAACATTTGGTATTGGGGATCATGTATTGTTACGTCACAGGATCGACAAAAGAGTTATGCGGATCTTCATCGAAAGGATGTAGAATTTAGTATTGGGGATCATGTATTGTTACGCGTTGCACCATGGAAAGGAGTTACAAGATTTAGGAAGAGAGGAAATCTCAATCCACGATTTGTCGGTCCATTTGAGATTCTTGACCGAATAGGAAATATGGCCTATAGACTCGCATTACCTCCAAGCATGTCTCGTTTTCATAATGTTTTTCACATATATGTGCTTCGTAAATATGTGAAAGACCCGAACCACATTATTGAGTTAGAACCGGACGAGATAGCCGAAGATTTAACATACGAGGAGGTACCTGTTAAGATATTAGATAGGAAAGAGCATGTCCTACGTACGAAAGTTATACCACAAGTTAAGGTTTTGTGGAGAAACCGTGCTATTGAAGAAATAACCTGAGAGTTGGAATCAGAAATGAAAGCGAGGTATCCTCACCTTTTCGAAACACCAGGTACGTACGTCAATTTCGAGGACGAAATTTCATAAGGAGGAGAGGTTGTAAGACCCCAACTTATTAATGAATAAAATCAAATTTTCTCTAAATATTATTGTGAATAATAAGGTGTTAATTTGATATAATACTTTGGTTAGGGGTGAAATGTGCAAATTTTGCAAAATAAACAAGTGGTTATAAAATATTCGTTTGGTCGTGGAATATTCTTTCTGTCGGGGAATATTCGTACGACGGCGCAGCTATTTGTGGGCCCCATAACAAAAAACGATTGGATGAAGATAACGACAAAAATTGAGTTTTTATAAATAACAGCGTAGTTGTTACCGTTAACACTGTTGGAATTCCCGGTGGTTAAAATACAGTAATACGCGTGGTTGCACAGCAGCACACGGATTGCACAGTATTTTTGAATTATTGATTCTTACGAAGGAAGGCACTACTCAATAATTGTTACAGTAGTTACTGTTTAATATTTTATTTTATTGATTCAATAATTGCTGCATTGATATTTTATATTATTGTTGTTTCAATAATTGTCACTGCACAGTATTTCTCATTATCAGATCAATAATTCATAGTATTTGAATAATATTATTAGATAACATTATTGGCAATGTCTAGAAAGTTCTGTCTAAGGAGAGGTTTGGTCATCTAATTACGCGCCAGTAAGGAGAAATTCTTATTGGAAAGCCCCCTCTTTCCTGGGAACGGCCTGGTTGTCATATATGTGATTCTGTAATACTATTTGTGAATAATTAATTATTGATTCATATGATAAGGAAATATTTATTTTATGTGGATATAAATGAGGGATATATTTTTGTGATTAAAAATGAAGGAGTTAATGTTGAGGTGTTTTATTTGTATTTTTATCGGAATGGAGGTATTAAAAATCAAATCAGGGTTTTTGAGATATATTGCAGGGGTTATTATTTTTAATCCGACCGTTGGATCGTTGTGATATTTGGATATGTTATACATATATAAGTTGAGTATATGTCCACAAATTTTGAACCGTTAAAAATGAACGTATGATTTGTTATGAATTTTAAGAGATGACTGGTTCAGAAATTGTTGAAGTTTCGGAATTTATCATTTTGGTGGAAAATTCTAGAATTGGTGGGCCCCACTTTTGGTTGGTGAGAAATGTGCTAAAATTTTTATTCAAATGTGGTGGGTGAGAATAGTAGCAGGTAAAGCCATCAGGTTGCAGCTCAAGTCTGCTTTGGCGTGCTAACATTTTCCTATAAATAGAGGGCTAAGTTAGAATTGAAAATCACACCAGAATTCATAAGTTTTCTCTCTTTCTCTCTCTAGATTATTGAGTGTATTTTATGAGTATTTAGATACTTTGAGAGTTGCTATTCAGCACAAGTTTCATTCAGCCTCATATCCGATATTCAGTCAGAAGTACGGTTATTTTGAGGTAAGGGATATTATTTTCTTCTTAAATGATATTATTTTCTTCAATATCATTATGTTGAAATATTGATATGAACTTTTTATCAAATTTGGAACTTTTTGTGTCGGGGTTACTATTCATGTATACGGCACTATTCACGTATACGGCGCTATTCACGAATACGGCACTATTCACCGAAAAATAAAAAAATTTCTTTTTGTCCATGATGTCTATTATGGTTACTATCTTTAATTATATCCATGTTTTGATCATTATTTTTTAAATTCTGCATCAAAATTGGTTATTTCGAAATATTATTGAACTTGGATAAACTGTAATACGAATCCTTAATATTTGATCTGTTATCTCACTGGATTCGTTTTCTTTAAAATATTTTTTATCATCCTCAGTCCTAAATGATGATACAAATGAATATCTTTGGCCTGTAGTGTAAAGATGAATGATTAACTGACGAATATCTTTGGCCCGTAGTGTAAAGATGAACAGGTGTTGAGATGAATATGACCGACTGGTGTTATAAATGAATATCTTTAGCCTATAGTGCAAAGATGAATATTTGATTCAAGATGTATATTGATTGATGTTACAGGGATAAAATATTGATGATGAACTTTTAAATCTTAGAAGATAGTAGAATTCTTTCTCTACTTGACTCTTCTAATGGTTTGTTGTTTCCGCTGCAGTTGTTGATCTAAAACTTGTTGTCTATTATATTTTATCAGATTTTTTTCTGTTGAAGACTAACGATAATTTATTGTATATTATCTTAGTCATAATATTCTTTATTGGGCTAGTTGAGCTCACCCTTTTCCTTTTTGTTCTATTTTTCTTAAGAGGCGAGAATATAGCGGGAACTAGTCGGGGTGTGGAGTGATGTTTCCAGTCAATTGTGTTAGCAGTCATCACTATTTTGTAAAATAGTATTTTAATAATTGTAATGAGGACTTATTTGAGTGTGGATATTGTCTAGAAGACAATATTTGTATTTAAACTCACAGTATTTGTGTTGTCGTATTTTGCACGACAATTATTATAATGAAGTTGTATTTATTTCTGTACCATGTATTTGACAACTCAGAATGGGTGATGTATACCTATTTTGGGGGCGTCACATAACCACTTATTTACTTTGCAAAATTTGTAAATATTACCCATAACTATAACATTATATCAAATCCACACTATAATATTCAAAAATAAAATTCGAGAAAAATTAATATTTATTCATAAAACTTGGGGTCTTACAATCGTAGTCCTCCCAAAAGATACTGTAACGAACGAGAATTTATAATTTAATTTTAATATTTATTGAATTAAATAAATATTTTTCGATGATTTAATTATTGGATTAAATAATTAATTGATGCAATTGTAGTAGATTAATTTAATTATATGTGCTATATTTATTAAATTAATGTAGAGAAATGTTATTATCAAAGTATGTAATTATGTGAGCTTATTGAATTAAATAAAATATTTAATTAAGCATGATGTTATTAGATTAATTTAATTATTAATTAGAGAATTAATAATTTGACATTTATTATTAATGAGAAAATTAATTATGTGACTATGTGAATTTATGAGGAATTATTATATTTTATTTAAAATAAATTAAATAAGATATTGAATTTATTTTATGAAGGAGTGTGACATTTATTAAAGTATATTGTAAAGATTTTATTAAATTAAATAAGTTTAAACTTTTTAAGGCTAGCCAAACATGGCCTTAGTAGTGGTTACTAGCAGTTGCCCATGACTGGGTTAACTGGCCATTTTGTGCGTCCGTTTTCTCTTCCTTTATTATACGTATTCTTTCCTTTATTTTTACTAAGTCCGATAAAACTAATCAGAGAGAAAGCCAGAGAGAAATTAGAGAAATTTCATAGAATTATGAATACTGTGATTGAAGTAGAGAGATATTGTTATCCTTAATCATCTACGCTTTGGGTAATTTCATCCAACCCAATTTTTATTCTACGTCTTTTAAAGTTTTCATAACTATGGCTTAAGTCCTCTATAAAGTTTCTGTAGTTGAATAGGGTAACAATTATGAGTATATATGTAATAATTCGAGTGGCATAACATGTTTTATATATATATTGCATGATTCCATACCCTAAGTTTCGTAATCTGATGACTTGCTATTTTAAAAATACACAGAGTTTGGGTTTTTTTTGGCCATATGGCCTTATACGTGATTTTAGTATGTCAAACATAAATGTTTTCATAAATTTTACACCCTTATATTATTGAGCATGTCAATACGAAG
This sequence comes from Panax notoginseng, assembly GCA_016801055.1. Lineage (NCBI taxonomy): Eukaryota > Viridiplantae > Streptophyta > Magnoliopsida > Apiales > Araliaceae > Panax > Panax notoginseng. The sequence continues at coordinate 122,955,057 of CM029012.1, forward strand.
AGACCGAAGTTTAAATGAACGGATTCGGTGTTATAACGAATCCGTAGGAACAATTTTCATGTTTTATTTTCTAAACCTTCATGAACATCAAAGTCAGTGAATTTTTATGTTTTAAATTTGTTATTAAGTGTTTAAAAATGTTAATGTCAGTATATAAATGTTGGGTTGTGTTTATACATGAACTATAGCATGTGGGTATGTCTAATTTCGAGTAGAAAATAAGAAATTGGGAGAAATTGGCATGTTCTGCGATTTTTCGCGAACTGCCATTTCTGTGTCTGGTGCGCCGCGCCGCGCCGCAGCGCCGGCTACCTGTACATTTCCCGCGCCGCAGCGCCACGGCGCCACAGCACCAAGTGTCCGGCCACAGCGCCACCGCGCCGCAGCGCGAAGATCACGTGTATCAGTGGCACCGCAGCGCCACTCTCCAGAAAATTCAGAATGAGTTATTTTTTTAAAATGTTAAGTCTAGCAATGTGTTAGTAACTTAATGTAATGAACATGTAAACATGTTAGAAGAATAATGTGATGATAAAAAAAAATAGTTGTTTAAACATGTAAATAACATAATTACATGTGATTTAAATTATTGAATTCATAATTAAATTATCATTCATGAAGTACAAATTATGTGATAATGAGATAAATTGACTAAGTATAGTCGATAATTAAAGTAGACAACGAGAATGAGTTTATGTTGATTAGTTAATTTATAATTAACTGGTATTGTGTATATGAATGGTATGTAGAATTTAATTCAAAGAACGTGCTTAGTTAAAGTATAATCTACGCGCGAGGCAAGTTTCCTAAACTTAAACTCTTAAATTTGAGCAAGTTTCCTAACCCTACTTGTCATTATTGTTCAAGTTTATTATTTACCTTGAATAAATTATCGTTACTATTATTCAAGTTCAAATGTTATATTAAAGATTGATTATCTTTTCAAAGTATGATTTAGTTATACAATAATTGTTCTATTGTATACTTCTTGAGATTATTATTCAAATTTAATATCATTATTGTTGAACCTTATTAGACTAGTGAAACCTTATTGATTCAACTAGTCCATAGTTGATGAGCGTTCTAAATTTCAGAACCATTGATGAATTATCCAAACCAAACTTTCTTTGGTGCGGACTCGAATGCCAAACTGAGATGAACAACCCCGTAGAGGGGATTATTTACGCTTTAGCGTTAAGATATTGTGCACAGTATGGTACTAAGGGCTGATCTCCCTAAGTACGAGAAGAAGGTCCATAGTCTTATAGCTGTTAAAGGTTTCAAGTATAACTCTTGTTAACCTAGGACATAGTTCAAGCTCTTATGACCCTCAGAATTCTTTTGATTCTTGTTATTCATTCTTGATTCAAAAGTTGAGCTTTTATTCAGAAGTCTTAGATTTATTCGCATGTTATTATATTGTTATTTCATTTTTATACTTGTGGGCATTTGTGCTCACTCTTGCTTAATAATAACATTACAGTTAAGAACGAAAGAGCTGACAAACCTTCCACTAGTAAGGGCAAGGGCAAAGTTAGCAAATGATGGAGACTTGTTATTTGATATGACTTGTTATTTTATATGATGTATTGTTTAAGACTTATTTGTTTATGATTCCGCACAGATGTTTAAGGTTAGTTTAACTTGAGATTGTATTATTATTATTTAGATGTTGTAACCCTTATGGGAAAGATTTTATTTTTATTTATTACATGGTTTGCATTTTTTCTGGGTAGATAGATAGATGATATTTGTTTCGTGAACACCAAATCCTGTGAAAATGGAAGTACCGGAATTGGGGGTGTCACAGGTTGGTATCAAAGCCGTAGGTTATGAACCTTAGGTGGGGGAACAACCTTAGGTAGTAGCCTTATAGAAAGAAAATAGTAAAGGAAAACTCTTATCGAGTTTTAAGAAATGAATTTTTGGTAATTCATTGAAGATAATAAAATACATTATGTGTTTATGTGTTAATTTATGTGCTCGTTAGTACGAGTTAGTAACTAAAACTTAAAATTTTATTGTCAGGATGACAAATGTTGGAGAAGCTAGTCAAGCTGGGGAGGAAGAACCCCAATTACCTATAGTACCTACAGAGGAGGAGCCCCGAGACATACATGTTGTTAGGGAACAGTTAGTTCAGAGGGAGTCATCTCCATTGATCACCGTTGTTGGTTAGGAGCATGAGCCCGAGACTGATCCTGAGGAGGATCCTAAGGAGGAGTTTGATGAGGAAGAGGAAGAAGAGGAGTTACCACGGTACACCGTTGATGCGGAGATGTATGACACGTTATACGACCGTAACGTGGAATTACAAGACGAGGTTCAGGAATTGACTGAACGAGCGACTGTTCAGCAGTTTACTTTAGAGGAGAAGGAGAGGGAGATTTCGACTCTACTCACACGATTGGGAAATGTAAAATGGGATTTGGTCCATGAGAAGGGTCAAACCGAAGATAAGACCGAGGAGATAAAGAAGCTGAAAAAGGAACTGAAAGAAACCTCCGGAAGACTGAAAATAGCAGAGGAAGGATGGGTAAGAGAATCACGTCGAGCTGATCGTGCAGAAGATGATAGTCATGCAAAGAAGGAAAAGCTTGATGAGACATACTCCACACTTAATCATGCAATGGATGAGGCTCAGGAACGAGTTTTGAGATACCCCATCCAGTTCGAAGGACTTCCGTCGTATATGTTAGATCGCAGGACGATGTCTCGTATCATGGATGAGGAGCGTGACAAGGCTATTCAGCACCTTGATAGACAGGATTATAATCCGTTTAATTATGTGAAAGACTTAATTAGTTTTTATATGTAAATTCCGATGTGTTTATGAATGAAGGAATATGTTAATATTTTAAGTCCTGTGGATTCTTTATTCCAGGATAGTTGATGTAAATAGCAGTTATGCTATAGTTTGATGTTAAAACTTTGAGTTGAATTAAATATATTAAGTTATTTGAGATGATGTGATAAATGAGTATGTTAAATTGTTGAGTAATGCCTTAACTAATTAGAGAAATAAATAATGTTCTAATAAGCGTGTAGTTAACAGAAAATGCCACCAAGGAGAAGACAACAACGTCAACCGGCTCAGGAAGAGTCAACTAATAATAACAATAACGCCAACGCTAATCCTGTTCAGCAGTTGGTGAACTTATTGATGGGAGCAATGAACAATCAACCTCAAGCTCCACCAAACACAACGTTTAAAGACTTCAAGGCGGTGGGACTGCCAGAATTCAAAGGTTCCAGGAACCCAATCGAGGCTCAAACGTGGGTCATGGAAATGGAGAAAGTATTCAACGTTGCTAGGGTTAGAGAAGACCAGAAGACCACTTTCGTAACGTCTATGCTAAAGTCTGAGGCTAGCTACTGGTGGCAAGCAAACAAAGTGCGAGGAGGTGAAGGTGTAATTACGTGGGAGAGATTTAAAGAAATATTTTTTGAAATGTACTTCCCAACTAGTTCGCAGAATCAGATGGAGATTCAATTTCTGGAACTGAAGCAGGAAAATATGAGTGTACCTGATTACGCGGCTAAATTCGATGAGTTGGCAAGGTTTGCCCCGTACCAAGTACACACTGACGAAAGAAAGGCCATAAGATTTGAACAAGGACTAAAGCCTTGGGTTTATAGTAAGGTGTCAATGTTTCAGATAAACACATTTGCCGGAGTACTGGAAAAGGCCATCCTCGCTGAAGGTGGAAGTGATGCGGTGACCAAGTACAATCAAGAGCAGAAGAAGAAGAAGAGTGAAGGTGAAGGAAATAACAAGACTGGTGGGAGTAACACTGGGGGTAGTTATAATCAGAAGAGGAAGTGGACGGATAACTCATCAGCTGGAAGTCAACAAGGAGGGTAGAAGAAGAAAATTGAAGCATGATCAAACTGCGGAAAAGCTCATCTGGGAGTTTGCATGAAAGGGAAGCGAGTGTGCTACAATTGTGGTCAGGAAGGCCACATAGCACCAAACTGTCCAAACCCAAAGAAAGGTGCTTATTTCAACTGTGGTTCTAAAGATCATCTAGCAAGAGACTACCCCAAGAAGGGATCAGGAAGAGCAGTATCAGGAGGAAATCGGGGAAATAGCAGTGAAAATACCTTAACCATCACCGGACCACCTGCAACAAACCTACTGACCGCCAGAACTTTCAATATGACAGTGCAGGACGCAATCTAGTTTCGTGATGTGGTGTCAGGTATCATTCCGATCAATGAAATTAATGCTTACGTTTTATTTGATTCGGGTGCTACTTGTTCCTTTATATCCGAAGACTTTGTTAATAGTTTAGATTTGCTTATGGATGAGTTGGAAGATCCCATGAATATAGAAATTGCGAATAGAGAGATAATTCCTGTTAAGTACGTGTTTAAGAACTGTAGGGTGGAAATTAAGGGTAATATCATGAACGTAGATCTTATCCCTATTCGGCTTGGGGAATTTGACGTTATTTTGGGTATGGATTGGTTATCCAATTATAGGGCTGTAATTGACTGCCAAAAGAAGCGTATTAACCTTACGACTCCGTCAAAGGTTGTGTTTTATGGTAGCAAGTCGCCCAGACAAGCGAGTTTTCTGACGATGATGCAGGCCAGGAGGTTGTTAAGACAAGGCTGTGTAGGATATCTAGCTTACATAGTCGACAGTCGAAAAGAGAATCCGAAGGTAGAAGAGATACCGATTGTGAGGGACTTCGTCGATGTATTTCCAGACGATTTTCCAGGACTTCCACCAGATAGAGAGGTAGATTTCGTGATCGATTTGGCGCCCGGAACCGCTCTAATATCGAAGGCACCATACCGAATGGCACCAGTAGAGATGAAAGAACTGATGGTCCAACTATAAGAATTGCTGGACAAAAAGTACATTCAACCGAGCGTATCGCCGTGGGGAGCGCCGGTGTTGTTTGTGAAAAAGAAGGACAGATCGATGCGGCTCTGCATTGACTACAGAGAACTGAACAAGGTCACGATTAAGAATAAATATCCATTACCAAGAATCGACGATCTGTTTGATCAATTAAAAGGAGCAAGATACTTTTCCAAGATAGACTTGAGGAGTGGTTATCACCAACTGAAGGTGAGGCCAGAGGATGTACAGAAGACAGCGTTCAGAACGCGATACGGTCACTACGAATTTTTAGTAATGTCGTTTGGTCTAACGAATGCTCCTGTAGCATTTATGGGACTAATGAATAGTGTGTTCAAGCCGTTTTTGGACAAATTCGTGGTGGTATTTATAGAAGACATTTTGGTATATTCCAAAACCAAAGAAGAACACGAAGAGTATTTGAGATTAACATTAGAAGTATTGAGAAGGGAGAAGTTGTACGCTAAATTTTCGAAATGCGAATTTCTGGATCGAGCGAGTACAATTTCTTGGTCACGTGATCGATAAAAACAGAATTTCGGTAGATCCATCCAAAGTAGAAGTCGTGATTAATTGGGATCAGCCGAGAACGCCGTCAGAAGTAAGAAGTTTTCTTGGATTGGCGGGATATTATAGAAGATTCATTCAAGATTTTTCCAAGATCGCAACTCTGTTAACGAATTTAACTCGAAAAGCTGTGAAATTTGTTTGGACGGAGAAGTGTGAGGAGAGCTTTCAAGAATTAAAGAAGAGGTTGAGTTCGGCACCTGTGTTATTTCTTCCGGATGATACAGGCAATTTGGTTGTTTTTAGTGATGCGTCGCATAAAGGACTTGGTTGTGTGCTGATGCAAAATGGTAAAGTCATTGCGCATGCATCACGACAATTGAAGGATTACGAGAAGGGATACCCGACCCATGATTTGGAGTTAGCTGCAGTTGTTTTTGCTTTAAAAATTTGGAGGCACTATCTCTACGGGGAGAAGTGTGAGATATATACGGACCACAAGAGTCTGAAATATATTTTCACACAGAAAGATTTGAATATGCGTCAAAGAAGATGGTTAGAATTAATTAAGGATTACGACTGTGAGATTTTATACCATCCTGGTAAAGCGAATGTAGTTGTCGACGCCTTAAGTAGAAAGGGTCATGAGAAATTGATGATGTTGACTGCTCAGGAGGAGCTAATCACAGAAATGGAGAAACTGGAATTGGAAGTGAAGTATCCAATGGAGATTGATGAGAAGCTATTTCAGATACAATCTGGTACAACTCTACTAGATAAAGTGAAGGAGGCTCAGCTTCAGGATGATGAATACAAAAAGGTGACAAAGAAGATATCTGAAGGAACCGAAAGGAAGGAATACTGAGATTTGATAGAAGAATTTGGGTACCGCCAGTAAAAGAGATTAAGGAAGATATTTTAAGCGAGGCTCATAGTTTACGATATTCGATTCACCCTGGTAGTACCAAAATGTACCAAGATCTTCGACAATATTTTTGGTAGCCGAATTTAAAACGTGATGTTGCAGAATGTGTTGTCAAGTGTCTGACCTGTCAGAAAGTAAAAGCAGAACATCAAAGACCAAGTGGATTACTTCAACCGTTGGAAATCCCAGAATGGAAATGGGAACATATTACAATGGACTTCGTGATTGGTCTTCCGACGACTCAGAAAGGCTACGACGCAGTATGGGTTATCGTTGACCGACTGACGAAATCTGCACACTTCCTTCCAATCAAAATAAGATTCAACTTAGATCAGTTGGCCAGACTATACGTAAAAGAGATTGTTTCGAGGCATGGAGTTTCGGTATCAATTGTTTCAGATAGGGATCCACGCTTCACATCAAATTTTTGGAAATGTCTTCAAGAATGCATGGGTACGCAATTGCGAATGAGTACAGCTTATCACCCTCAAACAGACGGACAGAGTGAGAGAACGATTCAGACATTAGAAGATATGCTAAGAGCCTGTGTGATGGACTTTAAAGGAAATTGGGATGATCACCTACCATTAGTAGAGTTCGGCTACAACAACAGTTACCACGCTAGTATTGGCATGCCGCCTTACGAAGCGTTATACGACAGAAAGTGCAGAACTCCGCTTTACTGGGATGAAGTTGGTGAGAGACAATTGCTAGGGCCAGAATTGGTACAGCAGACAGCAGAAATAGTTAAAGTAATCCGAGCACGACTGGTAGCGGCTCAAGACCGACAGAAGAAATATGATGATCCACATCGTAAAACTATCGAGTTTGAATCAGGTAGTTATGTTTTCTTGAAGGTCTCTCCCTGGAAAGGGAAGATCAGGTTCGGAAAGAAAGGGAAATTGAGCCCAAGATTCATTGGACCCTTTGAAGTACTGAGAAGAATCGGAGAAGTTGCGTATGAGGTAGCCTTACCTCCAGCACTCGAGAATATCCATAACGTCTTCCATGTTTCTGTGTTGCGACCCTACAAGCCTGATTACAAGCATGTAATTGAATATGAACCCCTACATTTTGAGAAAGACTTATCTTACGAAGAAATTCCTGTCCAAATTGTCGACCGAAAAGAACAAGTTCTCAGAAATAAAGGTATACCTTCTGTTAAGGTAATTTGGAGGAACCACAACGCTGAAGAAGCTACGTGGGAACTCGAAGAGAATATGATGAAGAATTACCCTCATTTATTTACTTAAATATGTGTATGCGATTCTGGGGATAGAATCTTTGTAAGGGGGGAAGAATGTAATGGGTCGAAATTATTGAGTCGTGATTCTGGGGACATAATCCTTTTAAGGGGGGAAAGATGTGACGAACGAGAATTTGTAATTTAATTTTAATATTTATTGAATTAAATAAATATTTTTCGATGATTTAATTATTAGATTAAATAATTAATTGATGCAATTGTAGTAGATTAATTTAATTATATGTGCTACATTTATTAAATTAATGTAGAGAAATGTTATTATCAAAGTATGTAATTATGTAAGCTTATTGAATTAAATAAAATATTTAATTAAGCATGATGTTATTAGATTAATTTAATTATTAATTAGAGAATTAATAATTTGACATTTATTATTAATGAGAAAAGTAATTATGTGACTATGTGAATTTATGAGGAATTATTATATTTTATTTAAAATAAATTAAATAAGATATTGAATTTATTTTATGAAGGAGTGTGATATTTATTAAAGTATATTATAAAGGTTTTATTAAATTAAATAAGTTTAAACTTTTTAAGGCTAGCCAAACATGGCCTTAGTAGTGGTTACTAGCGGTTGCCCATGACTGGGTTAACTGGCCATTTTGTGCGTCCGTTTTCTCTTCCTTTATTATACGTATTCTTTCCTTTATTTTTACTAAGTCCGATAAAACTAATCAGAGAGAAAGCCAGAGAGAAATTAGAGAAATTTCATAGAATTGTGAATACTGTGATTGAAGTAGAGAGATATTGTCATCCTTAATCATCTACGCTTTGGGTAATTTCATCCAACCCAATTTTTATTCTACGTCTTTTAAAGTTTTTATAACTATGGCTTAAGTCCTCTATAAAGTTTTTGTAGTTGAATAAGGTAACAATTATGAGTATATATGTAATAATTCGAGTGGCATAACATGTTTTATATATATATTGCATGATTCCATACCCTAAGTTTCGTAATCTGATGACTTGCTATTTTAAAAATACACAGAGTTTGGATTTTTTTTGGCCATATGGCCTTATACGTGATTTTAGTATGTCAAACATAAATGTTTTCATAAATTTTACACCCTTATATTATTGAGCATGTCAATACGAAGAGACCGAAGTTTAAATGAACGGATTCGGTGTTATAACGAATCCGTAGGAACAATTTTCATGTTTTATTTTCTAAACCTTCATGAACATCAAAGTCAGTGAATTTTTATGTTTTAAATCTGTTATTAAGTGTTTAAAATTGTTAATGTCAGTATATAAATGTTGGGTTGTGTTTATAGATGAACTATAGCATGTGGGTATGTCTAATTTCGAGTAGAAAATAAGAAATTGGGAGAAATTGGCATGTTCTACGATTTTTCGCGAACTGCCATTTCTGTGTCAGGTGCGCCGCACCGCGCCGCAGCGCCGGCTACCTGTACATTTCCCGCGCCGCAGCGCCACGGCGCCACAGCACCAAGTGTCCGGCCACAGCGCCACCGCGCCGCAGCGCGAAGATCACGTGTATCAGTGGCACCGCAGCGCCACTCTCCAGAAAATTCAGAATGAGTTATTTTTTTAAAATGTTAAGTCTAGCAATGTGTTAGTAACTTAATGTCATGTAAACATGTTAGAAGAATAATGTGATGATAAAAAAATAGTTGTTTAAACATGTAAATAACATAATTACATGTGATTTAAATTATTGAATTCATAATTAGATTATCATTCATGAAGTACAAATTATGTGATAATGAGATAAATTGACTAAGTATAGTCGATAATTAAAGTAGACAACGAGAATGAGTTTATGTTGATTAGTTAATTTATAATTAACTAGTATTGTGTATATGAATGTTATGTAGGATTTAATTCAAAGAACGTGCTTAGTTAAAGTATAATCTACGCGCGAGGCAAGTTTCCTAAACTTAAACTCTTAAATTTGAGCAAGTTCCCTAACCCTACTTGTCATTATTGTTCAAGTTTATTATTTACCTTGAATAAATTATCGTTACTATTATTCAAGTTCAAATGTTATATTAAAGATTGATTATCTTTTCAAAGTATGATTTAGTTATACAATAATTGTTCTATTGTATACTTCTTGAGATTATTATTCAAATTTAATATCATTATTGTTGAACCTTATTAGACTAGTGAAACCTTATTGATTCAACTAGTCCATAGTTGATGAGCGTTCTAAATTTCAGAAACCTTGATGAATTATCCAAACCAAACTTCCTTTGGTGCGGACTCGAATGCCAAACTGAGATGAACAACCCTGTATAGGGGATTATTTATGCTTTAGCGTTAAGATATTGTGCACAGTATGGTACTAAGGGCTGATCCCCTTAAGTACGAGAAGAAGGTCTATAGTATTATGACTGTTAAAGGTTTCAAGTATAACTCTTGTTAACTTAGGACATAGTTCAAGGTCTTATGACCCTCAGAATTCTTTTGATTCTTGTTATTCATTCTTGATTCAAAAGTTGAGCTTTTATTCAGATGTCTTAGATTTATTCGCATGTTATTATACTGTTATTTCATTTTTATACTTGTGGGCATTTGTGCTCACTCTTGCTTAATAATAACATTACAGTTAAGAACGAAAGAGCTGACAAACCTTCCACTAGTAAGGGCAAGGGCAAAGTTAGCAAATGATGGAGACTTGTTATTTGATATGACTTGTTATTTTATATGATGTATTGTTTAAGACTTATTTGTTTATGATTCCGCACAGATGTTTAAGGTTAGTTTAACCTGAGATTGTATTATTATTATTTAGATGTTGTAACCCTTATGGGAAAGATTTTATTTCTATTTATTACATGGTTTGCATTTTTTTTGGGTAGATAGATAGATGATATTTGTTTCGTGAACACTAAATCCTGTGGAAATGGAAGTACCGGAATTGGGGGTGTCACAGATACACTAGCTCAGGGGGAGCTAAGGGCAGATCAGTATTATCCACATTATTTAAAATCATGGAGCCTGGCAGAACTCGACACGTGCCCCACTATGCAGATCGTAAGGAGGGAAGTTACAAATACAACTTTAAAAGATTTTTGAAAACTAACTCCAAAATTTCAAAAAGCTCATCTCTCTCTCTACCAGCAGAAACCCTAGCTTTCAAAATCGCTCAACCAACCTCGGTTCAAGAAAATCAATGGCTACTTCAAATGTTATCTCTGGTTACCAACTCTACTTCGACGAATTCAAGACAGCTGACCCTCAGTTTCACAAGATTCTGTCTCTTCTGAAGAAAGCTGGTCTTGAAGAAGCTCTGAGCACCAAGACATAGATATACCCAAAGTTGGTGAAAGAGTTCTACAACAATGAAGTTTTTTAGAATGACATCATCACTACAAGGGTCAAGGGGGAACAAATTAAACTCAAAGCTGAAGATATAAACCTAGCCCTAGGTATCAAATCAAAGGGACTTGTATCTATGGAGGACATCACCTTTCATGAAGGTCTGAAGAAGATTCGTCACACAAAGTTTCAGAACGTCAAGGGATACAAGAAGAAAGAGTTTCCCCAAAAGTATGAGTTTCTGGCTGACATTATTGGAAAGTGCATATGCTGTAAAAGCTCTGGTCACGACTCTGTGAATGAAGTTCAACTAAAGCTCATGACAACAATCTGCTTCAGGATTTAACTCAACTATGGGGCCCTACTTATCGATTGGAATGGGAAGTGGATACTCAGTTTAAAGAAATCAAATAGCTCTGGAAAGACGCTCTATGGGCAGTTCATAAGCATAATCCTACAATCAGCTCTGGGTGACAAAATTGGGGACAATGAAGGAGAATCCATCAATCCCAACAAAAAAATGACCCAGTAGCTGTTTCAAAATTGGAAAAGAAATCCTACAGAAAATGTCAGGATGATGTCTAAATCTAATGGAAGGACTGGTGAAGCAAAGGAATCTGGGCTAACAGGAAACATGTCAGTTGTGAAGGAAACTGATGAAGAAGAAGAAATTAATAAAGAGGAACATATCGCTTTGATCAGAAAAAGCAAGGGAAAGAGGAAAATGAAAGCTCAAACAACAGAAGAACCTCAAGGCTCAACTACAGATACACCTCAAGAGAGTTCAGGCACTGAGACTCTGAAGGAAATTAAGATGAAAGAACAGCATTCTGAGGAAGAAGAAGACAGAGCCACCATTTCTCAGCTGCTTAAGAAGGGAAAATGCAGCCACAAAATATTGAAGTCTTCGCTTTCTTCGATCGTAGAGTCACTACCGATCGTAGATTCCAGACTTGACATCACTCCAGAAGTTGATGCTGCAACAGTATCAATCGTCAGAGCTGCAGCTGAAGAAAGCACCAAGGCTGAAACTCAACCCAAAAAGGTAAGGAGAAAGCTTGTCAAGACATATGTACTTGAAAATGTGAAAGCCTTGAAGGAAGAAGAAAGCAAAACAGTTGCAGAAAAGGAGCTTCCTGAAGTTCCTACACTAGAGAATGCTCCAGCTGAGGGGGAGCTGCATGAAGTCCAATTAAATGATCAGATTGAGGGGAGTATGTCGAAGTCCCTGTGCAAGAAAAAGCTACAGCTGAGGGGGAGATGCAAGAAAGGGAAATTGAAGGTGTAAGACCCCAAGTTTTATGAATAAAGATTAATTTTTCTCGAAATATATTTTTGAATATTATGGTGTGAATTTGATATAATGTTATAGTTGTGGGTAATATTTATAAATTTTGCAAAGTAAGCAAGTGATTTTAAAATATTCGATTGGTCGAGAAATATTCGTTTTAATAGGGAATATTCGTACGACGGCACAATCATTAGTGGAACTCACAACGGAAGTATTGTCGTAGTTAGAAAATGACAGAAATATCTTGTTATAAAAATAACGACGAAAGTTTTACCATTAAACTGTTGAACTACCCGGTAGTAAAAGTACAGTAATACGCGTGGTTGTATAGTAGCACACAGTATTGATTATTGATGCTTGCGTGAGAAGTCACTCAGTTATACTCAATTATTGCTACAGTAATTGGTGCATAATATCTCTCATATTATTGATTCAATTAGTGTCACAGTAGCATCTGCATAATATTTATTATTATTAAATTAATAATTGAGACGACAAAGTTATTCATATTATTATTTGCAATATTGACGATGTCTAGAAAGTTCTGTTGAGGAGAGGTTTGGTCACCTAATTGCGCGCCAATAGGGAGAAATCCTTATCGGAAAGCCCCCTCTTTCTTGGGAATGATATGGTCGTTAAATATTGTGAGTTATAATATTAATGATGATTAAGTTCATGTTGATTAAAGATGAAATTAATATTTCCATTGTGTTGGGATTATTTGTATTAGTGAAAATCGACATTTATTTCGATAATAATTGATTTCTGGAGGTTATATTGACCAATCGGGTAATTAATTGGATAAATGAGTAATTAATTACTATTAATTCACATGTTTACAACTATTTGTTCACATGTGTGTACTATTGATTCACATAAATGTACTATTAGGGGAGGTGGTGGTGCAAGATTGATAATACTTGCATGACTAAATTAAAAATGGAGGTATAGATGAAGGTACTATACTGTAATTATTTTATTCACATGATTTTACTATTGATTCACATGATTGTATTATTGATTCACATGATGTACTATTAGGGGAGGTGGCGCAAGTTTTATAATACTTGCAGGACTAAATTAAAAATGAAGGAAAAGATGAAGGTATTATACTATAATATTTTGAGTCCCAAAACGTGCAATTATCGAAACTATAATTTCCTATAAATAGAAGCTCATTCTTCTTTCATTCTCACCAATTCACTAAGACTCACAAGAGCAATTATAGAGAGAGAAGCTATAGAGAGAAAGAAGAAGAGAAGTCTGCTACTTCACTATTCCAGTATCCAGTCTTCTTCTGAGGTAAGGGGTATTATTTCTTTCGTATTCATGATGAGAGTTATTTTCTTTCAATACTCGTAAGGAATATTATTTCTTTCGTATTCGTATGGGATATTATTTTTATTCAGTATTCATAAGGAATAATATTTTCTTCCATACTCTATAGTATGTAAGTAATATTATTTCGTTTTGTATCCCTAGTTCTACACTCATTTTGTTGAAGTATTACTTCTATATTCCATAAAATTAGTAGAATATCCTTGATATTTGCGCTTCATCCAGTATCTTTTCATGAAAATATTATTCTGAGCATTCTTGATAATTATTGATCTTTTCATGCCGGAATACTATTCACGAGTTACTATTCATAGGTTACTATTCACCCGATTACTATTCACTCGAATAATATTCACTCGGGCATTCGGGGCACTTTTAATGTCGAAATACTATTCACGAGTTACTATTTATGGGTTACTATTTACCCGATTACTATTCACTCGAATATTATTCACTCGAATATTTGGGACACTTTTCATGTCGGGATACTATTCACGAGGTACTATTCATAGGGTACTATTCACGGGATATTATTCACCCAAAAAATATATTTCTATTATGTTCAAATTATTTTTGATACATGAATATTATTCTTGAATTTTACTCCACAAAACAATATCATGTTGATAATTTGGATATTTTTAAACTCTGGATAAATTTAAAGTCTTTAATATTTATACTTGATTTCGTTTGATTAATGTTTATATCATTGTCATCATCCTCATGATTATATTGTGATGAAAGTCATCTTTGGCTTACGTGCATAGATGGACTGTTGATTGGTATGATTATGACCAGGGATCATTCGGTATAATCATGACCCGTAATGTTACAAATGATGTGGTAAAAGTCCTCATTGGCCCGTAGTGCATTGATGGACAGTTGTTGATATGATTATGACCAGGGATTATTCGGTATAATCATGACCATTGATGATTACATGAATATCCTTAGCCCGCAGTGCAAGGATGATTCGATGATGTGATTTATTTATTAAGCTGAGTCTCAGTAATAAAATGGATGAAAAACTTTTTAAATTATAGAAGATAGTAGATATCATGCTCTACTTGACTCTTCTAATGGAGTGATTGTTCCGCTGCAGTTGTTGATCTAAAACTTGTTGTCTATTATATTCTATCAGTTGTTATACTGTTGAAGGCTAAGGATAATTTATTCTACATTATCTTAGTCATAATATTTCTTACTGGGCTAGTTGAGCTCACCTTTTCTTTCATTGTTCTCTTCAAGAAATGAGAATATAGCTGAGACTAGTTGGAGAACGGAGTGATGGTCCGAGATGGTGCATTAGTAGTCCTCACTATTCTGTGAACTAGTGTGATAATAATTGTAATGAGGACTCCATTGAGTGTGGATGTGACGCCCCCAAAATAGGTATACATCACCCATCTTGAGTCGCCAAATACATGGTACAAAATTCAAATACAACTTAATAATACAATTGTCGTGTAAAATATGACAAAACATAAACTGAGAGTTTTAAAACGAATATTGTCTTCTAGATAGTATTCAACTCAAATGGTCCTCAATACAATTATTATCATACTATTTTATAAAATAGTGAGGACTACTAATGTTATCATCTGGACCATCACTCCATTCCCCGACTAGTCCCGGCTACGTTCTCATTTCCTAAAGAGGACAATGAAAGTAAATGGGTGAGCTCAACTAGCCCAGTAAGAAATATTATGACTAAAATAATGCAGAATAATTTATCATTAGCCTTCAACAGTGTTAAACTGATAAAATATAACAAACATCAAGTTTAACTGCAGTGGAACAAGCAATCCATTAGAAGAGTCAAGTAGAGAATAAAATCTACTATCTTCTATGATTTAAAAGATTTTTCTTCACTTTTATCGCTGAGACTCAGCTTAATAATTAATCCACATCATCCCTGCACTACGGCCAAGGATATTCATTAATATCACGACCACAAATTATCCATGCACTACGGGCCAAGGATATTTGTGTATTCATCAATGGTCATGATCATGCCAACAACTGTCCATCAATGCACTACGGGCCAATGAAAACTTTTACCACATCATTTGTAACATTACGGTCATGATTATACCGAATAATCCCTGGCCATAATCATACCAAATCTATATATGCATTGCAGGCCACAGATGACTTTCAACAGGATATAAACATGAGGATGATGACAATGATATAAGAATTCAATAAAACAAATTCAAGGATAAATTTTTAAAGATTTATAATTTAATTTTTCCAGAAATCAATAACGTATTAATTGTCAACATGATACTGCTTTATGGAGTAAAATTCAAGAATAATATTATACCAAAAATAATTTAGACTGAAAACGAATCAATTTTTATCATGAATAGTACCTCGGGTGAATAGTACTCGAGTGAATAGTACCCCGTCAATAGTACTTCAAAAATAGTAACCCCGTGAATAGTTCTCCGGCATGAAAAAGTTAAAACTTATCAAGAATGCTCAGAATAATATTTTCATGAAAAGATACTGGATGAAACGCAAATATCAAGAATATTCTACTAATTTCATGGAGTATAGAAGCTAAAATTTTAACAAACGAGTATAGAATTCGAAATCTGAAATGAAATAATATTACTTACATACTACATAGTATGGAAGAAAATATTATTTCAAGCGAATATTGAACAAAATAATATCCCTTACCTCAAAATATCAATATTTCTGATCGAAATATCGGATGTAAAGCCGAAAGAAACTTGCACTGAATAGCAACTCTCAAAGTATCTAAATACTCACAAAAATATGCTCGATAATATAGAGAGAAAGAAAACTTGTTTTTGGTGTGATTTTCAATTCTAACCTAAGCGCCTATTTATAGAAAAATACTAGAACGCCAAATGAGACTAAAATAATAAAATAATAATATATCTTTTCTTTTCTTCTGCGCACCAACCATCCAAGAACAGCCCTCTAAACCTGCCAATTCTGAAAAAATAGCAGCCCACATGTTCAAAAAAACAAAAGTGGGTCACACCCAATTTTAATAAAAATCATTTTATTTTTTGAAACTTAAGTAATTCATAATAAATAGACCTTTTATCAGAAAAATACGAATTTTATGTCCATTCCATATGAAATCGAATTCTCTACAACTTTGTAGCTTTAAGTTTTTCCAAATTCTAGACAGAAAATATCCGAAATCCACAAACGGATGATTTTTAACACCTTTTAAAATTCATAACAAATCATGCGTTAATTTTTAACGGTTCAAAATTTGTGGACATATACTCAACTTATATATGTATAACAAATCCAAAAATTACAACGATCCAATGGTCAGATCAAAATTATAACT
Organism: Panax notoginseng; assembly: GCA_016801055.1. Lineage (NCBI taxonomy): Eukaryota > Viridiplantae > Streptophyta > Magnoliopsida > Apiales > Araliaceae > Panax > Panax notoginseng. The sequence goes on from CM029012.1 coordinate 122,971,886, forward strand.
CACGCAATAGAGCTTTAAGAACATTAATTTGATTTTTAATACTTCAATTCCGACAAAATACCTCAACATTAATTCCTTCATTTATATCCACATAAAAATTTATATTTCCTTATCATCTAAATCAATAATTAATTATTCACAAATAATATTACAGAATCATAATTATGACAATCAGACCGTTCCCACGAAAGAGGGGGCTTTCTAATAAGGATTTCTCCTTACTAGCGCGCAATTAGGTGACCAAACCTCTCCTTGACAGAACTTTCTAGATATTGTCAATAATGCTATCTAATAATATTATTCAAATAATATGAATTATTGATCTGATAATGAGAAATATTGTGCAGTGATAATTATTGAAACAACAATAATATAAAATATCAACGCAGCAATTATTGAACTAATAAAATAAAATATTGAACAGTAATTAATATAACAATTATTGAGTAGTGCATTCTTACGTAAGAATCAATAATTCAAAAATACTGTGCAATATCGTGTGCTACTGTGCAACAACGCGTATTACTGTATTTTAACCACCGGGTATTCCAACAGTGTTAACGGTAACAACTACACCGTTATTTTATAAAAAGATACTTTTGTCATTTTCTCAATCCGACAATAATTTCGTTGTGGAGTCCACCAATGATTGTGCCGTCGTACGAATATTTCCTGTTAAAATGAATATTCCATGACCAATCGAATATTATATAACAACTTGCGTACTTTGCAAAATTTATAAATATTACCCACAACTATAACATTATATCAAATTCACTCCATAATATTCAAAAATGTTATTTATAGAAAATTTATCTTTATTCATAAAAGTTAGGGTCTTACAGTGGATATTGTCTAGAAGACAATATTTGTTTTAAAACTCTCAGCTTATGTTTTGTCGTATTTTTACACGATAGTTGTATAATTAAGTTTTTATTTGTATCATGTACCATGTATTTGTCGACTCAAGATGGGTGATATATATCTATTTTGGGGGCGTCACAGTTGGTATCAAAGCTTAGGGATATGATCCCTGGCTGAGATATGAGACAAGAACTAGGAGGGGAGAGACGGAGAATTCCTTCGCTAGTATAACCTACCTAAGTTTATTGTTAGGGTATAGGGATAATATGAGACTATTTGTCGTTTTACCGATCAATATATGTGTGCAAGTATACACGGTCAACAAGTAATAAAGAGTAAGTAAAGTATCGTTCACACGGAGAATTAACTAATAAAGTTCACCAAGAATTAGCACATAACCATTTCAGTCTTATTTAAACGAATGATTTAATATTTTATATTAAAACTATGAAATTAAATAATACTAACTACCCCTAGAATAAGACTAGATAATGAAGACCTGAGATCACAATTTCATCTATTGACTCATTTAAACCAACACACTCCCTGTCAAGCCAAACTAATTTTACCGGATTGTTAGTCAAGAACACGAAAGTAAAGTATAGCCATCTCTCAATGTACCATACCCATATCACATATAATCCACAGTTGATAGAATATACATGAACACCCACATTACCTAAACCACTCTATGTCTATGTGATTTACAAATAATTAGGGTTTAAGCCCAAGTTCCCAGTTGACTACGAAGGGCGCTTCGGTATATGTCTATCCTAAGCACAAATCATACATCCTATCACAATGTAGAATATACAATCTTAAGCTAATAAGATCATATCTAAACCCATACTTTGTCTCTCGAGTCCATATGGATTATCACAGTAATTGATGGCAAATCAACTAAGCAAATAAGCATGAATCTAATTAGACAATCTCATAGCAATCAATGAAGCTAACAACGACATATATCAGAATAAACTAATCCACAGAATCCATTGCAATCTCAGAATAGAGTTTAAATCATAGCTGATTCAAATCTATCATCCACATATAGAATAAACATCGTAAGATACAATTATGAAACAAAGAGAAAATAAGAGTAGAGAATTGTAGTGCAAATCTATTCTCCTGATCCAAGATAGAATCTCTGATGCTTTCCAATTGCTTCAAGTCTTTAGATCTAATCCAATCTAGAAAGTACCTACACTAATCTACTCTAATCTATTATTGAAATTGAAGAGAGAAAGTAACAGTAGCTACGTGATCCCCCCAAGGGGTGGTATCCCTTTCATCATGAAAATACATCTAATATATAAGCCCTAATTCCACTCCCCTCTCAGTTACGCAAATTAAAATAAAGTCAGCAGCTTCGGTCAACTACGCGCGCGGTACCTTCGTTATCATGGCGCGGGCGCGCGATTGGCTTTTTGGCTCTGCAGGCATGATTGGTGCGGGCGCGCGCTTCATAGTTCTTATAGCCACGCGGCTCCTGCAGTCTGCAATTTTTTGCTCTGCTGCTGCTTCATGTTGCTCCACTGCTTGTCACATGTTTCTTCCTCAAAGTTCCATTCTTGATCTCCACTTGTTCCTCTTGCCATGCCTCCATTAGCCTCATTGCCACCTACCATCGCCGAGCTGTGCCATTTCTGCACTTTCACAACATAGGAGTTCTCAGTATATGCAACGCAAAATAACACTAAACACAGCTAAAAACATACTAAAATGTACTTGAGATGGGCATAATTCTTGTGAATTGATATCCAATAAGTAGGTATAAAACCCACTTATCAAATACCCCCAAACTTGAACTATTGCTTGCCCTCAAGTAATGCATACTATATAAACACTGAAAATGCAACTATATGCTATGCAACTGAATCATGATGCAACTAGTCTCACATTATTCCAGCTATAATAGAATTTCAGTCCAACATGCCTCAGCGAATTATCCAGATTCGAGAATACAAATTCAAACCAAACTATAGGCATAATATCATACACTCAAATAACGCTATAAAGATGTTGTGTGTGTGTTGTGTTCACCAAAACTTGATTTAAGCAAAGAATACACATGCTAAACTGCTCTAAACAGAAAATTACAGTCTAAATTAAGACTCGTGTATACTTATGCAACAAAGACTGTTCCAACATATCAAAACAAACTAAGGTTCGACAATGGGCTTAACTGCTTAATTGCTACTCACGAGGGCAATTTTCGCTCTTTCCCGTGGTGTTTATTGCTATATTTTTTTATTTATTTTTTTCTTTCTTTTTTTTCACATGACTGTGTAATGCCTCATTCCATTAGGATACACAATTATCCCTTAGCGAGCTTTCAACCAACGACTCCCATACCATAAAAGACCTTAGGGCGCTAGGTGTTAAGACACCCCTATGGGCGTACTTACTCAAGTAACCAGGGTCTCGAAATAAGACTAGCCACGTTATCAATTTTATTTTATTTTATAGCATACCCAAGTTTTCTCAAAGTTTGAATATCAATGCTTTGTACAGTCTAAGTCCATTTTCCACATCATTCTCTTTTTACAACCACATTTTCTATCGAGCAATGCAACACATAATTCTTATACCTCCAAGCAATTATGAACATGGCAGTGCAAACCGAAAGCATCTAGACAGCATTATGCATTACATCGTGTAAAACATTATATCTAAGCTCATGTTATCCAAAATACTCCACAATTCTTCAAAATTCAAGTTCATCATCGGCTAGACATAATTTTCATAAAGCTAGAATGTGTGAGACATAGAATTTGTGAGACATGCACTTAACATCAAATGCAACTAAACATAAACTAACACGCATAATAATAATGACTGAAAACAGAAAAATAATATGCAAATATTCTCTAACATATAAAACATGCACAATTTAAGCTAAACATAAAACTGTAAACTAAACATGCAAATAATATATGCACTAACCTACCCTACGACCCCAATACCACCAAACTTATAATATTCATTGCCCCAATGAATGAAGGTATAGGGTTAGAGAAACTCCCCTACTGCTCAGTTGCACCACCCTCGTCGGATGGTGAATCCGGTGGTATATCAGGCGATGGATAAGTTCAAGATATTTTATAGTTGGAAACTGAGTATGGGCTTCTAACTTGGCAGCTTCAATTATTTTGACTTCTGTTTGATCTTGAATGCTTATAACAATTGGATTGAACCTGAGAGGAGAAACACTAAAACTATTATTACGACTTACAACTATCAAACATCTACGAAATATAGAAAGTATGAAGAATTAAACATAGCAGAAGAAGTAAATGGAAATGTAAATAAGAATTAAACAAGGAAGGAGAAAGATTTGATGGGGTGCCTCCCATCTAGCGCTCGGTTTATAGTCCGTTAGCTGGCTTGTTATTGACCGCTATCCAATTCCTCTACGAAAAGCTAGGAACCCTCCATCCATTAGAACCGCTATGTGCTTTGGTAGGTTCCCCATCATGAGAGTCTGTGAATTGAAACAACCTAGCATATTTTCTATACATGATGCCCCCAGTTCTATTGCATAGCTAGGTGCTCCGTCCGTTGTATTGGTGAATAAATTACTGCATTGAGGCATGAAAGATACAACCGGATTTTCTTCTTCTATTATCTCTTCCTCAGTCCACCATGGTTTGTAAGAGGCCTCATAATCATAGAAATTCTTACTTTGGATGTGACTACCAAGGGGACATGGGTGTGCAATGGTCACTGAATTTTTTAACTCTAACTGAAAAGGCACTTGGGGTATTATACAAGTCAGCTCATGTTCTTCATTTTCCATACCCTCAGTTGTCTCCTCAATGTCCACTCCTTTAAGTTCATTCCATGGCATGTACACTTATGGCTCTCCATCAGTTTCTTCGTCCGTATCATAGCACCAATTGTTTGGAGGGCGATTGTTTAAGGCTTCGAACATTTGATCCATCTGATTCTGAAGATTTTGAATTGACCTTTCTTGCTCAATCATCTTCTCCTCAGTTGATGCTACCAATTTGAACCACAAATCCTCCAATCTTGAATTATCTTGTTCAGTTTCGAAATCCATGTATTGTGGACCATTCATTGAGGAGTTAATGAGTTGTTCTATCTGTCTGTTAATATTTTGGCTTGATAACTCCTGACTCATCATCATCATCTCTCCATGGTCTGCTATGCTTTTTGACATGAATTCCTTCAACCTTGAATTTTCTTCTTGTTGCATTGGAGGTGGATATGAGAAATCTGATGGATATGTTGGACTTGGAACGCAGTCTTGGTCTTGATAGTTACAATTCCATTCATAATCTAGGTGATACCCCCAACCTTGATGATAACTGGGATAAACATATTTGTTGAGGTAATCACCCCCAAACTGTACTTGTCCAACACTGATGTTGCACTGATAACTCGGATGCTCGCCAGCATAATATTCACATGTAGCTGCTATCTCTCGAGTGCGTTGGGCTACAAGAACATCCAACCTCTATGAAAGTGTTGCAATTTGTGCTGACAATGTAAAAAATACATTGAGTCCCTCAGTGCTTATGTTCCTTGATTGAGTCATATTTGCATAAGGCCATTGATAAGCAAAGTCAACCATGATACTTGAAAAGAGAGAAATATAAGAAGATAATTAAAACAAACAAAAAATGTTTAAATTAAGACCAATTTGATTGAAATTAATGTTGGCAAAAATTTATTAAGCTAATTCCCTGGCAACGGCACCAAAAACTTGTTTGCTGTTTTACCGATCAATATATGCGTGCAAGTATACACGGTCAACAAGTAATAAAGAGTAAGTAAGGTATCGTTCTCATGAAGAATTAACTAATAAGGCTCACCAAGCATTAGCCCATAACCATTTCAGTCTTATTTAAACGAATAATTTAATATTTTATATTAAAACTATGAAATTAAATAATACTAACTACCCCTAAAATAAGACTAGATAATGAAAACCTGAGATCACAATTTTATCTATTGACTCATTTAAACCAACACACTCCCTGCCAAGCCAAACTAATTTTACCGGATTGTTAGTCAAGAACACGAAAGTAAAGTATAGCCATCTCTCAATGTGCCATACCTATATCACATATAATCCACAGCTGATAGAATACACATGAACACCCACATTACCTAAACCACTATATGTCTATGTGATTTACAAATAATTAGGGTTTAAGCCCAAGTTCCCATTTGACTACGAAGGGTGCTTCAGTATATGTCTATCCTAAGCACAAATCATACATCCTATCACAATGTAGAATATACAATCTTAAGCTAATAAGATCAGATCTAAACCCATACTTTGTCTCTCGAGTCCATATGGATTATCATAGTAATTGATGGCCAATCAACTAAGCAAATAAGCATGAATCTAATTAGACGATCTCATAACAATTAATAAAGCTAACAACGACATATATCAAAATAAACTAATCCACAGAATCCATTGCAATCTCAGAATAGAGTTTAAATCATAGCTAAATCAAATCTATCATCCACATATAGAATAAACATCGTAAGATACAATTATGAATCAAAGAGAAAATAAGAGTAGAGAATTGTAGTGCAAATCTGTTCTCCTGATCCAAGATAGAATCTCTGATGCTTTCCAATTGCTTCAAGTCTTCGGATCTAATCTAATCTAGAAAATACCTACACTAATCTACTCTAATCTATTATTGAAATTGAAGAGAGAAAGTAACAGTAGCTACGTGATCCCCCAAAGGGGTGGTATCCCTTTCATCATGAAAATACGTCTAATATATAAGCCCTAATTCCACTCCCCTCTCAGTTACGCAAATTAAAATAAAGTCAGCAACTTCGGTCAACTACGCGCACGGCTGCGCACGGTCCCTTCATTATCATGGCGCGGGTGCGCGATTGGCTTTCTGGCTCTGCAGGCATGTGTGGCGCGGGCGCGCGCTTCATAGTTCTTATAGCCGCACGGCCGCGCGGCTCCTGCAGTCTACAATTTTTTGCTCTGCTGCTGCTTCATGTTGCTCCACTGCTTGTCACATGTTTCTTCCTCAAAGTTCCATTCCTGATCTCCACTTGTTCCTCTTGCCATACCTCCATTAGCCTCATTGCCACCTACCATCGCCGAGCTGTGCCATTTCTGCACATTCACAACATAGGAGTTCTCAGTGTATGCAATGCAAAATAACACTAAACACAACTAAAAACATACTAAAATGTACTTGAGATGGGCATAGTTCTCATGAATTGATATCCAATAAGTAGGTATAAAACCCACTTATCAGTGACATGTCAATTAACCCTTGTTTTGTGACAGTGTTTGAAAATAACATCTGAAAATGTTGAGATCAGCAATGAAGCACATGAGACCGTTGAGTCACCAACGATCAATATCCAGGATAATGTGCAATAGGAAGACAATAATCTTCAGGTAAACAATAACACCGATCAGATGATGAACGATAGAATGTTCAGAGACTTTATGCAATTCATGCAATATCAGGCGAGAAAGACTCCTGTTCAAAATGTAGGTGGAAACACTGGCAACTCACAGATGGTCACCGCTAAGCAATTCAAGGAGCTGGGACCACCTGAGTTTTTGGGAGAGCCAGAACCACTTAAAGCAGAGACGTGGATAAAGTAGATCACTAAGATATTTGATGTCTTCGGATGCTCCGAGGAGCAAAAGGTTCTCTTTTCCACCTTTATGTTGTGAGGAGAGGCAGATTACTGGTGGGAGTCCATAAAGCGTACTCAACCTGCCGCACTAAAGATGTCTTGGGAGAAGTTCCAAGAGCTATTTAACGACAAGTACTTTCCCGAAAGTATTCGTCACATGAAGGAGGTGGAGTTTATCAAGTTGGAGCAAAATAATATGACCGTGTCGTAGTACGAGGCTAAGTTTGTCGAGTTGTCCCGGTTCGCATCCCATTTGGTTGATAATGAGGAGAGAATGACGCGAATATTTCTGTGAGGTTTGAGACCCGAAATACGTCAATAGCTCATTTCTCACAAATTGTATTTGTATTCAGATGTAGTGAGTAGGGCTCAGTTATTGGAGCGTGATAATGAGCCAGCCTAACCAAAGGATAACGAGCAACAACACGATAATAATCGTACCGGTGGCAACGGTCATCAGAACAATGATAACCATCGTTGAGGAAATTATTATGCCAGAAATGGTAAACAGTTCGGTGGTAATCATGGCCAAGATAATAGAAGAAATGATTCAAGTGGAAAATTCAAGAAGAGAAGATTTAACGATGATGAGAAGACGTCGGTAGCAGCACCAACACCAGCAACAAATTTTAGGGGAGGAGAACGACCGCCAGTTAGATGCTACAGATGCAGAGATGAGGGACACATAAGTCTAAATTGTTCACAGCCTTCCAAGGTATATTTTAGTTCTAAAAAAGACGGTCACATAGCTCGATTTTGTCCTGTAGCGAAATCAAGTCTAGCTGGGACAGTGGCACCAAAGGCGGATACGGACAAAACAAAGTCGATGGTTTCAGGAAGAGCATTTTTCGTGACTTCTCAAAAAGCGAATACCCGAACAAAGTTAGCACGGGTTAGTTAATTATAAATTCTTGCGAAGTTTATACCTTATTAGATACCGGTTCTACCCACTCTTTTATTTCTCCTACTTGCGCTCAACGTTTAAATTTTACTATGAAGAAATTAGACTTTGACTTATCGGTTGAAACTCTGTTAGGAGAAACCTTCGTTACACCCACTATTTATAAATCTTGTTTGATTTAAATCAGCACCCTCACGTTACCTGTCGATCTTATCTCTTTGAAAATACTTGCATTTGATGTGATTTTAGGAATCAACTGGTTAACTACTCATCATGTAAAAATTGATTATTTTCGTAAGGTTGTTAGCTTTCATATTCCTAACCAACCTATTATGAGAATCCAAGCAACCAAACCACTAAAGTCAATTATTGTCGTATCAATCCATAAGTAAAGAGCCCCGAGCCTTTCGCTGGTGACTTTCTTATGTGAAATGTATTGAAGCCAGACTTTCCGTAGGCGACGCCATGAATGACGATGGCAAGTTGGTAGGTATCAATATGATGTGCTATCCAAGTCTTGGATGAGAGTCACAGTTTTGAATAATATTTCTATTGTTAATAAATTTTCGGACATATTCCTGAAGACTTCTTGGCCTACCCCAGAGCGTGAAATCGAATTTTGTATTGACCCCACTACAAAACCCATTTCTAAAACCCTTAAATATTTCTTCAACCAAAACAAACGTATAATGCGCTAAAGACGTTGGCTCGAGCTATTGAAGATTACGACCATACCATTCAATATTATCGTGGAAAAAGCGAACGTGGTAGCTGATGCATTGAGTAGAAGATCGTATGCATTTACGATTATAATGTTGTTAACACAAAGAGCCATTTCATATGACTTACAAATGATAGAGATAGAGTTAAAGACTCTAGGGACCCACGTGATGATGTCAAATAATACGAGTAGAATCGACGTAAATTGATAAAGTTAAAGCCGCTCAAGCTACACACCCAGAGCTGATGAATGTGAAGAAGAAGGTTCAAGAGGGCATTATTCTAAAAGCAAGAATCGACAAAGAGAGTAAATCTCAACCCTTGATTTAATTGGGCCATTCGAAATCCTCGATCGAGTAGAAAGTGTGGCCTATAAACTCACCTTACCGCCAAGTATGTCTCGTATTCATAACGTGTTTCACATATCTATGTTACGTAAATATGTGAAAGACCCAAACCACATTATTAAATTAGAACTGGACGAGATAGCGAAAGATTTAACGTATGAAGAGGTACCTGTTAAATTCTTGGATAAAGTTAAAGTTAAAGTGGAGAGGTACCTGTTAAATTCTTGGATAAAGTTAAATTCTTGGATAAAGTTAAAGTTTTGTGGAGAAATTACGATGTTGAGGAAATGACCTGGGAGTTAGAATCTGAAATGAAGTCAAGGTATCCTCACCTCTTCGATATACCAGGTACGCATCCAAATTTCGAGGACGAAATTTCATAAGAAGGGGAGGCTGTAAGACCCTAAGTTTTATGAATAAAGAGTAATTTTCTCGAAATATATTTTTGAATATTATGGTGAGGATTTGATATAATGTTATAGTTGTGGGTAATATTTACAAATTTTACAAAGTAAGTAAGTGGTTTTAAAATATTTTATTAGTCGGAAAATATTCGTTTTAATAGAGAATATTCATACGACGACACAATCATTAGTGGACCCCACAATGGAAGTATTGTTGTAATTAGAAAACGATAGAAATATATTGTTATAAAAATAACGACGAAAGTTTTATCGTTAAACTGTTGAACTACCCAATAGTAAAAGTACAGTAATACGCGTGGTTGCATAGTAGCACACGGTATTGATTATTGATGCTTACGTGAGAAATTACTCAGTTGTACTCAATTATTGCTACAGTAATTGCTGCATAATATCTCTCATATTATTGATTCAATTATTGTCATAGTAGCATCTGCATAATATTTATTATTATTAAATCAATAATTAAGACGATAAAGTTATTCATATTATTATTTGTAATATTGACGATGTCTAGAAAGTTCTATCGAGGAGAGGTTTGGTCACCTAATTGCGCGCCAATAGGGAGAAATCCTTATCGAAAAGCCCCCTCTTTCCTGAGAATGATCTGGTCGTTAAATATTATAAATTATAATATTAATGATGATTAAGTTCATGTTGATTGAAGATGAAATTAATATTTTCATTGTGTTAGAATTATTTGTGTTTATGGAAATCAATATTTATTTCGATAATAATTGATTTCTGGAGGTTATATTGACCAATCGGATAATTAATTGGATAAATGAGCAATTAATTGCTATTAATTCACATGCTTACAACTATTTATTCACATGTGTGTACTATTGATTCACATGAATGTACTATTAGGGGAGGTGGTGTAAGATTGATAATACTTAAATGACTAAATTAAAAATAGAGGTATAGATAAAGGTACTATGCTATAATTATTTTATTCACATGATTTTACTATTGATTCACATGATTGTACTATTGATTCACATGATGTACTATTAGCGGAGGTGGTGCATGTTTGATAATACTTGCAGGACTAAATTAAAAATGAAGAAAAAGATGAAGATATTATACTATAATATTTCGAGCCCTAAAACGTGCAATTATCGAAACTATATTTTCCTATAAATAGAAGCTCATTCTTCTTTTATTCTCACCAATTCACTAAGACTCACAAGAGCAATTATAGAGAGAGAAGCTATAGAGAGAAAGAAGAAGAGAAGTCTGCTACTTCACTATTTCAGTATCCAATCTTTTTCTGAGGTAAGGGGTATTATTTCTTTCATATTCATGAAGAGAGTTGTTTTCTTTCAATACTCGTAAGGGGTATTATTTCTTTCGTATTCGTAAGTGATATTATTTTTGTTCAGTATTCATAAGGAATAATAGTTTCTTCCATACTCTGTAGTATGTAAGTAATATTATTTCGTTTCGTATCCCTAGTTCTACACTCATTTTGTTGAAGTATTGCTTCTATATTCCATGAAATTAATAAAATATCTTTGATATTTGTGATTCATCTAGTATCTTTTTATGAAAATATTATTCTGAGCATTCTTGATAATTATTTGATCTTTTCATGCCGGAATACTATTCACGGGTTACTATTCACCCGATTACTATTCACTCGAATAATATTCACTCGGGAATTCGGGGTACTTTTCATGATAGAGTACTATTCACGAGTTACTATTTACGGGTTACTATTTACCCGGTTACTATTCACTCGAATATTATTCACTCGGATATTTGGGGCACTTTTCATGCCAGGGTACTATTCACGAGGTACTATTCTTAAAGTACTATTCATAGGATACTATTCACGGGATATTATTCACCCGAAAAATATATTTTTATTCTGTTCAAATTATTTTTGATACATGAATATTATTCTTGAATTTTACTCCACAAAGCAGTATCATGTTGACAATTTGTATATTTTTAAACTCTGGATAAATTTCAAGTCTTTAATATTTATCATTGATTTCGTTTGATTAATGCTTATATCATTGTCATCATCCTCATGCTTATATTGTGATGAAAGTCATCTTTGGCTTACGTGCATAGATGGGCTGTTGATTGGTATGCTTATGACCAGGAATCATTCGGTATAATCATGACTCGTAATGTTACAAATGATGTGGTAAAAGTCCTCATTGGCCCGTAGTGCATTAATGGACAGTTGTTGGTATGATTATGACCAGAGATTATTCGGTATAATCATGACCATTGATGATTACATGAATATCCTTGGCCCATAGTGCAGGGATGATTCGATGATGTGATTTATTTATTAAGCTGAGTCTCAGCGATAAAGTGGATGAAAAACTTTTTAAATCATAGAAGATAGTTGATATCATACTCTACTTGACTCTTCTAATGGATTGCTTGTTCCGCTGCATTTGTTGATCTAAAACTTGTTGTCTATTATATTCTATCAGTTGTTATACTATTGAAGGCTAAGGATAATTTATTCTGCATTATCTTAGTCATAATATTTCTTACTAGGCTAGTTGAGCTCACCCTTTTCTTTCATTGTTCTCTCCAGGAAATGAGAATATAGATGGTACTAGTCGGAGAACGGAGTGATGGTCCGAGATGGTGTATTAGTAGTCCTCACTATTTTGTGAAATGGTGTGATAATAATTGTAATGAGGACTCCATTGAGTGTGGATATTATCTAGAAGACAATATTCATTTTAAAATTCTCAACTTATGTTTTGTCGTATTTTTAAACGACAGTTGTATAATTAAGTTTTTATTTGTATTTTGTACCATGTATTTGGCTACTTAAGATGGGTGATGTATACCTATTTTGGGGCGTCACAGAAGGTGTAAGAGTTATGGAGGAAGAAAAGGGTGATGATCAAACAATGGATGAGGAGATGGTTGAAGTAGTGGAAATTTTAAATGAAGAAAACGAAGAAGAAGAGAAAGATGAAGTTGAGATTATAGCAGTGGACTGGGATGGATATAGGAGAGCCAACTACAATCAACTGTTCTCCTATTTACCTATGATGCCCTATCATAGAGCCTAAATTCTCAACTCCTGGGATCATATGTTCTGGACTTTCAAAGTTTATCCAGCAATCTCAGTGCTTGCTCACGGATTCCCAAGCAACCTCACGTTTGCCCAGAAGCTATTCACTAACCATCCGTCTTCAGAAACTGGGCATGAGGTACAATCAATTCCCATCTCTTTCAGGGTTAATCATTGTCCTCCATCCACCTTCAATCAATTCTACGAATTGCCAAGATGGTTGGAAGTGATACTTCATTCACTAAATCAATTTCCAGCTATAGAATCCCAACATTCTGTAACTGATGAACCAAATATGCCTAATTTTATATTGATCCAGTCTCTACCATCTCTCATTCTACGAATATTGATCCCACTCAAATCGTAGAGTCACCTACTCAAGAAGCAACAACATCACCTCCTCCTGAAACTCAACCTCACACATCTGCTCCTCCTTCAGATATTCCTTCCTCATCAACCAATAATTATTTTGATCTTGATCTTGTTCTCCACAATCTGTAAAATCAAAATACGAGAGCCTCTCCTCCAAATACTCAACAACTCCATGAGCTTGTTCATGTGAGGCTGACTCATTTGATCGATGTTTCCAACACCCTCCCCGGCAATCTGAGTACTGAGCTTACAGCTAAGCTTAGGAAGATCATCAAAGAAATGATCCAAAGTATTAATGAAAGGGATCAAATTCACTTTCAGGCTACCAGGAAGCACAAGGAAGCAGTTCTCCTTCTTTAAAAGACTCAGGAATCTCAAAATAAACTTATGAAGGAAAGTATCTCAAGTCTACGAACCTCAATGAAAGAATTCCAAGCATTTTCCATGGGTCAAATGCAACAAACAGAAATTGTCATGGCCATTCTACAAAAGAACACATCTCAAACTGATTCTCTGGTCCAAGAAAATCGTGAAGACATTGCTCAATTCAGGAATCAGCTCCACGAGCTCGTCCAAGGCATGAATCGACTGTCTGAAGACATTTGAACCCTTGATGCTGGCATAAAGGGGGAGAATAAAGGGGAAGGAGAGAAAGAAAAAGGCAGAGGAAAATTCATTGCTCAATCTTCAAGAAGCCCTCCCTCAAGACAGCCTCGTCATCAGACTCCACGACCTGAACAATAAATTATCATGGCGCAACCGCTAAAGAGTCAAGGGCCATCTCCCAGCTCACAAGGGGTAACCACTACTGGCCTACATATGCCAATTGGAGACCCTGCCTTTATGAATAGACATGATCATGGAAAAAGGTTGAGTCAAAGCGAGCTGGAAGACATTGCATGGAGAGACGAAGCCAGCAGGAGAAAGAGAGATGCAGAGCATGCCAATCCTCCAAGGTGCAAAAGGAAAAAGAAATAGAGATAAGTTGGAACTCATTTCTTATTGATGTAACTAAGCTTTATTGTAATATCTGTCTTTACAAACATCAATAAATTCATGCTTATTCTCTAGAGATTTCAGCTGTTCACTGAAACACTAAGTCATATTTACTTTCTAGCAACTGCATCTAGAAATTGATAATCATGATACAAATCTCCTTAGTTATGTCAATATCAAATAGGGAGAGATTGTTGGGAAATTACATATTTAAATTTGATGTTGAAAGTAAATATTCATGCTTATATGTAAAGTCCTTCTAGGAATACATGTACAAGGACTTAGTGGTAGATCAAACTTGTTAGGTTGATCTGAGCTTTAATGTTTATCATTTTGTAAATGAATGTATAGAAAAAAAAGATCAAAGCTGTTAGGTTGATCTATGACTTGATATGTAATAGATAGGCTTCAACAGAATCGTAGTCTGTCGAGCCAGTCAAGTTGTGACGCCCCCAAAATTAGGTATACATCACCCATCTTGGGTCATCAGATACATAATACATAATACAAATACAACTTACTAATACAACTGTCGTGTACAATACGACAAAATATAAACTGTGAGTTTGAATACAAATATTATCTTCTAGAGAGTATTCATACTCAAAAGGAGTCCTCATTACATTTATTAACACACTATTACATAGAATAGTGAGGACTACTAACTAATACTATCATTCGGACCATCACTCCGTTCCCCGACTTGCCCCAGTAAGTAATATCATTTCCTGAAGAAAACAGTGAAAGAAAGGGTGAGCTCAACTAGCCCAGTAAGAAATATTATGACTAAGATAATGCAGAATAAATTATCATTAGCCTTCAACAATGTTAAACTGATAAAATATAATAGACATCAAGTTTAACTGTAGCGGAACAAGCAATCCATTAAAAGAGTCAAGTAGAAAATAAACTCTACTATCTTTTATGATTTAAAAAGTTTTTCAACACTGTGATCGCTGGGACTCAGCTTAATAAAATAATCCACATCATCGAATCACCCCTGCACTACGGCCAAGGATATTCGTGTATTCATTAATGGTCATGATCATGCCAACAACTGTCCATCAACGCACTACGGGCCAATGAGGACTTTTACCACATCATTTGTAACATTACGGTCATGATTATACCGAATAATCTCTGGTCATAATCATACCAAGTCCATCTATGCACTACAGGCCACAGATGACTTTTAACATTTTATAAACATGAGGATGATGACAATGATATAAGAATTCAATAAAACAAGTTCAAGAATTAATTTATCCAAGAATTAACAACGTCCAAATTGTCAACATGATACTGCTTTGTGGAGTAAAATTTAAGAATGCTTAGAAGAATATTTTCATGAAAAGATACTGGATGAACCGCAATTATCAAGGATATTCCACTAATTTCATGGAGTATAGAAGTTAAAACTTAACCAACTGAGTATAGTAAAGAATGGAATAACAAAAGAAATCACCCGGCATGCGATAGACCGTACAGACAGGTTATTCTAACAGAATAATAAATAATGGAACCAGGTCCAGCGTAAACGCACAGACAGGATATTCCGACAGAATAATAAATAATAGAACCAGGTCCGGTGTAAAACACACAGACAAGATGTTCCAACAGAATAATAACAAGGCGGAACCAGGTCCGGTGTAAAACACACAGACAGGATGTTCCAACAGAATAATAATAAAAACGGAACCAGGTCCAGTGTAAAACACACAGACAGGATGTTCCAACAGAATAACAGAAGAATGTCACCAAGTATAGGGTAGACCGCGTATATAGGTTATTCCAACAGAATAATAAATAATGAAATAACAACAGTTCTCTTCATGAATAAGAAAGAATAACACCCCTTACCGTTTTAAAGAAGAACTGAAATAAGGAAGTAGTTAAGTAGCAGAATACTCTTCTTCTCTCTCTATATAGTTTCTCTCTATAGTTTCTCTCTCTAGAGTTCAGTGAATTCGTAAGAAATAATGAAGGAATGAGCTGCTATTTATAGAAAAATAGAATGCATAGTAACTAATCCATGAACGGTCCAGATTGATTACTTTAATCTGACGGTCCATATTTAAAGAAAAATCTTTTAAATAAAATATAATATATTCTACTTATAGAATAACTTTAATAAAGTAATCTGTTTTATATAAAAAGATGTTTCTGTTTTATTACGTTAATAATACGAATAAAACAAAACGTCATTATCGCTAAATAATTCATATTATTAACTAACAATAATTGAATCAAACTGAGTGACTTCTAACATAAGCATTAATAATCAATACCGTGTGTTACTATGCAACCACACGTATTACTGTACTTTTACTACCGAGTAGTCCAACAGTAACAATGGTAAAACTTTCGCCGTTATTTTTAATAAAATATTTTTGTCGTTTTCTCAATCCGACAATAATTCCGTTGTGGGGTCCACCAATGATTGTGCCGTTGTACGAATATTCCCTGTTAAAACGAATATTCCCCGACCAATCGAATATTATATAACAACTTGCGTACTTTGTAAAATTTATAAATATTACCCACAACTATAACATTATATCAAATTAACTCCATAATATTCAAAAATGATATTTATAGAAAATTCGTCTTTATTTATAAAAGTTGGGGTCTTACACAAGTGATTGCAAAAGCCAAGGCAGAATCGTAGAGCATCGAGATATCATAGTCTTTCTGCTTTGGAGGGTCTCTCCCAAGATCGTAGAGTGGTCCAAATGCCTGCCGAGTCAACTCAAGAAATCGTAGTGTGCTTTCGGAAGCGTAGAGTCTCCAAATCAAGCAAGCAAAGATCGTAGTCTACCAGTACTTAAGAGAAATCGTAGTGTTCTCATCTACTAGTACCGGATTAAGCACTAATGTTGCAAGAAACCACGATCATAATCGTAGTGTATCACCAGTCTGCATCAGAAGCATCGAGTCTTATCCATTTGTTTAAGAATAAATTACAACAAATGTGGAATGGATTATAGACGTTGAGACTATTGAGAATCCCAATGACACAACACTCATCCTTAGTATCTAACAAAGAGACGTATTGAAGAAGCTAAGGAAAGTACTATATGTCAGCCGAAAACACCTTTTCAAGTGTTAGGTGAGATAGCAGTCTGCTGTGTCAGTGGGCCAAACGGCTAATCAAAAGATTTGCAGAAAGCCACCATCAGTGCTTAGAAATGTCAAATACAATTAATGCTTTAACGGATGCCTTCAAACGGATACATTTTAAAGGCACCTTATATACAAATCAGATGCAGAAGTAAGAATCAAGCAAGCATACAACAAAACGCTGAAGAACACACAACGCTCAACTCTACGATCTGAAAAGAAAGCTTGATCAGCTACTCAGTTCTTTCGAACACAAGCTTAACAACAACTGAGTAGCACTATTCAAGAACTAAAATATCATTAGGTGAAGTAAGAAGTGCCAAGTTTGTTGAACTTGAAGAGTTTTAAGTGAACTAAGAAGTTCCAAGTCTACTGGACTTGAAGAGTTCCAAGTGAACTAAGAAGTTTCAAGTGAACTAAGAAGTTCCAAGACTGCTGGTCTTGAAGGAATCTAAGTGATTCGAATATTGTAAAAACATCCTTAGTGGATTTCTTTCTCAAGGAGTAGAAAAGTGGGCTAGGAGCTTTGAATGCTCTGAACCACTTAAATTCTCTGTGTCTTTTATATTCTTGCTTTAACTGTTATACTTGATATAACTGATGTTATCTATTAACTCTGCCTATCTTAAAGGGGAACAAACAAATCACATATTCTGCTAAAATTGATTAACAATATTTGAAAAAGAATTTTTTAAATATCTATTCAACCCCTCCCCCACCCTTCTAGATAACTGTTGTGCCTCTGGGAACTAACACTATCCTAATTATCATATTTATATCGATTCACTTTTATTTAGACGGTCACCAAATGTTAATTTTGAGTTTATTTTAAATTGAAACTAAAATTAAACTAAACTAACAATAATTGATTACCCAATGATTTAAGTCTTGGAGCAATTTCCCCAATTACACTGCAATAATCGCCTTACCATATTTCCACCTGACTTAATCTAGTGAGTTGTTAACTAGGATTGCATATCAATTTATTAACATCTATCAATGATTAATAAAAAGACATATTTCAGTTATATTGTTATTTTCATTCAAGACACTTAAAATAGATTCATTAAGTACAAACTCCTAATCAAGTTATGCGTGACATATAAGTATTTTCATCTTATACATTGTTATGTTACTCTTGGAAGAATCATCAAATTCATATGTTATTATATTCAAATATAATCTTAAATTTCCACTTTTTATTCCATCTAAGAGATCATATTAATTGATGGCCACACAATCAATAAATTAAGCACATAATATAATAAACAATTCCAAAGAATCAATAAGTGAAAATAAGGGTAATTGAATTAATACGTCATAAAGGTTCCATTGTAATACCCGCAAATTTTGTAAATAATATTAATAGTGAAAATAAAGATGTTTGAAAATTATTTGAATGCATATATATGTGGCATAAAACATGGTAATTCAATTTAAATTGAATTAAGTATACAGTAATTGAGAATGTGGTAGAAATGATGTTGAGCTTAATTAAGCTTATGTGATATGCCTAGCGTTGCATAATGATGGACTAAGTAATTGCTTAATTAAATTAATTAGTAGATAATTAAATAATGTGATGGACTAATGAGGGCAATTAAGCCCAATGAGAATAATGGAACATATCTAATGTGTTGGGAAATATGGTTCAAATAATTGATGTGCTAGATTAATGTTTAAGCCCAATGTGTATAAGTAATTGTTAGTAGCCCTATGATCAATATTTAGACTAACCAAAGGTGTGATGGAAAATAAATAAAGTGTAAGTATACTTATATAAATGTGTGGGAATATATGTATTGGGAATATATATGTGTGTGTGTGTAACTTAGCATAATGTATAATAAGCAAAATAAAAATCTAACATAGGAGTATACTCCCTCCCCAACCGTCCAAGCCCCCTCCCCCTTGCAAAAGTGCTAAAATTCTATGCTAGCAAGCAAAACCCATGTGGGTTCATCATGTGTTAAGGAATAGGTTGGTAAGGGTTGGTAATTCTTTCCACCAACTTCCCTTTTTCCTTTGGTTAATGACTAGGTTGTTAGGTAATAGTTTTTCTATTAGTAATGACCCAAATTCAGCTGCTAGATTTTGCTGAGATTGGTAGTTCAGTTAGAGGGAAGGATATTGTGAGTTGGGAGATAAGAAGAAATTCCAAGAGAGCTTTTGCATTTTGGCATTGCAGTAAGAAGAAAAAGTATCTTGCTAAATAGAAGAGTTCGTCAAAGGTGCATAATTCTAATCCTCTATATTTATTTAAACTTGAATCAGTTATAGAATAGCAAATTATGGTATATTATGAGATTGTAAGGTAGGAATGTATATTTTTGTGATGGTTATGAGTTAGATAAATTCATAGAAATTGGCATGAATTACTTAGTAGTTAGTTTGGAAATAGTGTTATTTGGATATCTGAGATGTAAGGATGCTTAAAATCAAGATAATTGGTCATTGTATGCATGTTTGGCGATAATGTTTTCTGAGTTCTGTAAAAACAGAGTCATCTTGAATCTGTCCCGAAGTGGAGCAGCCGCGCCACTTCCCCAGTCAAAACCAGCACGGCCGTGCTAGTCCCCAGTATTTGAAAACTGTTTTAGTTGCATTATGATATTCTAGGCATGTGTGTTTGACTTGGTCATGTATAAAAATAGGTCTGATATATGGTTCAACGTTGCTTTGTATATAATAAGTTACCTTAACTTGGTTTAGTACAAATTTTCAAAAGAAAACTTAGAAGTTTTGAAAACAAAAATTGATGAAAACTGTCCTACTTGCATTCTGATCTTCTGAGCAGGCATAATAGGATCCTTGATTCTTCTAAGTATGACTGATATGTTGATCCATCTAGTTAAGCATTATATACACTATTCTAGCATGGTTTAAAATAAATTTCCAAGTGTTAAGTTATACTAACTATGAATAAATGAGTTAAATAGCTTTGAGCATGTGTATTAAAGGTTTGTATAACAACATCATGTGAGTTATGACTTGTTATAGTTGGTCCTTTATGAAATAAATTCATTAAGCTTGTTGAATAGAAATTTCAAAATAAAACTATATGGTATGAAGTAAACTAAAAGTAAGCATAGACCTGGCAAACAGGTCGGGCCATAGGTGGGCCGAGCCAAAACAGCCCAAGTTTTGGTGGGTTGAAAAAGTGAAGCCCAAAGCTCACGTTTTGATGGGCGGGGCAGGCCGGTCCACGGGTTTGGACTGATTTATGACCAAATTTTGACATATTTATGGGCCGAGCCCAAAAGGGTTGGGCCATTAGCGGGCCAGGCCAAGACGGCCCAGGTTTTGATGGCCCGAAAAAATGAAGCCCAAAGTTCGCGTTTTGACGGGCGGGCCGGCCCGGGCCACGGGCTTGGGTCGATTTTTGCCAGGTCTAAGTAAGCATAATAGGAATCAAAACTAGCACAAAATCTGCTTGTCATGTATATATAATATGTATCATTATCCCTGTATGTTAGGAAGTAATCTGGGTAATAAAAAAAACTCAATTTTGGACTAATTAGGGAGTAGCGCGGCCGCGCCACATTGCAGAGTTGTGTGATTGTTTTAACTGAGGTCTGAAATTTGAAGCATATGTATATAAATGTTTTAAGCTATAATACATTACTAAAGTGTTGTTTTATGTATTCAAACATATAACGGCTATATAGAATCAAGATTCTTCTACTCACACGTACGCCTTCTAATCATAACACGATAGGCGACTTAGAGCTAAACATTTCACATGAAAAAGTATAAGGTTGCCTCAATAGGATTGTTGCAAAGTCATTCCTTGACAAGTTTAGGTCAAGCCTATGTAGTCTTCTACTTGCAAATACAAATTGAAGCCACTTGAAATGTGCGTTGTAAACATTTTTTTGTGACACAGGTTTAGCCACCATGGAATAAATAATTCTGTGTGCAAATTATACACAAAAATTATGCACAAATAATAAGAAATATGTAATGCACAAATAGGTTTCATGTCCTATTTTTTATTTTATTTTTCTCTCTTTTTTATGTCATTTATGCACAATTTTTTGGTTACAACTTATTCACATATAATTTTATTAATTTATGTTCAAATAGGGCATGTGTTAATATCTGTTAAAAGCTGAAAGACACAGAGAGAAGATTTATGGTTAGCATGAAGTTAAGTCTAATCGACCAATTATCGATAAGCATGTCAAGAGGTCTCCCTGTCCGTTGTTGATGAATTGACCAATTTATAACTTCATGGTAACGGATCCTTTATCACCTCCCACTCCCACTCCCACTCCCACCTCTTACATAGTGAGGAAGAGATGAAGCAGAGCTTCACCCGCTCCTCTATCTCCTCCATAATTTCCCCAATCTTCTCTCTCTCCTCCAATTCCGCCCGACCCATTTCGTCTTCATTCATTCCATGCCCACCCATTTCGCCAAAACCCCAAACCCCCCTCTTTCTAAGGCCCCCCACCTTCTCAGCCACCCTCTCGGACCTCCGAAAATGGCATCAATGGGCCAAAACCCTTGCTTCGTCTGTCGGGTCCTCGTTCTCAGAGTCCGACAATGGCCCGGATTCCACCTTCTTGCACAGAGAGCTCAATTGGCTCTTACAAGATGCTCTTGAAAACCCCAAATTTGACCCAATTAATACTTTTAAAAATGAGGCCGAATTAGTGAAATTAAGGGTTGAATTGGATGAGCTTTATTGGTTATGGAATCAGAGAATTGAGGAAAGGAGGCCATTTCAGTATATAGTTGGGTGTGAGCATTGGAGGGATTTGGTGTTGAGTGTTGAGGAAGGGGTTTTGATCCCAAGGCCTGAAACTGAATTGATTGTTGATTTGGTTGGGGATGTGATTGAGGGAAATGAAGGGTTGAAGGAAGGCTTGTGGGCCGATTTGGGGACCGGAAGTGGTGCCATTGCTATTGGGATTGGGAGGATTTTGGGGAATAATGGGAGGGTCATTGGTACTGATTTAAGCCCTGTTGCTGTTCATATTGCTTCTTTTAATGTGCAAAGGTATAATTTACAGGTTAGTGGTTTTTGGTGTTTGTTTGTTCTGGTCAATTGATTGTTTATTTTGTTTTGGGTATTATCTTAGACAAGTGCATTTTGATTTGTGTTGGTAAATGGTTGGCGTATTTTTGGGAATTGTTCTTTCATGAATATGATGGAGTTAGTATATGTTTCTTCAGTTGTAGATTTTGCCATGTATTGTGGTGAAGTTTTAAATGTTAGAGAAAATTATTCCTTTGCAATGATGTGTGTTTTTTTTTTATTTGATTATAGAGTGTAATTGCTTTCATATAGTTTATTATTCCATCACCCTAGAGTTAGGATCTTAATGTTTGGATTTAAAAGTTCTAAAGGGAAATCGTTGAAGATGAGCTTGTCAAATGCTAGACATTATACAATTAATAAGTTAATAATAGCAAGTTTTATATAAGCTGCAAGTGACTCACTAACTATGCATTATTGTAGTTCCAGATTACTTTAAGAGTTTGAGCTATTTTTCTTGGGGATTGTGGATCTTTGGAGTGCTAGGAAAGAAGTGGTGTGTCCTATTATGGTGGAAGATTGCTACTAATTCGTTTTTGAGGATTTGGAAGTAAGAGGGATGCCAAAGTTTTATGGAAATGTGCCTTCTTTTATATTTTGTAGGGAATTTAGAATGAGCATAATGCTAGGTTGTTTAGATAAGTTTCATATCTTTAAAGCTATTGAATGATAGGGTTTTTTTGGCGTCTCTTTTTGCTTCTGCTATAGGGCCTTTTAGAGATATCTCTGTGATTGATTTATGTAGAGACTGGAGTGCAACACTTTTTTAAGTGCTCTATTGTTTTTGTTTTTTTAGTTTGCTGAGTATGGACTTTTGTTCCCCCATTTATTTAATTTTTTTTTTCTATTAATAAAATTTCTTCTTTCATCAAGAAATAAAATAAAATAATATAAAAAATTCTTTGTCTACTCATAACTTGTTAAATATTACACTCCAGCTCATCTCCAAGTCAGATAGAGAAAATGGATCCTGAAAGTGTTATTTGGGGGATGGGGGAGAGCAAGGTGATAGAAAGCTATCTACCTGATAGCATTGTATTATGTGTATCCTTGGCACAATTATCATATAAGATGGGAACGTAAAAAATGCAAGGTACCAGAAAAACATTTAATGTAGTAATTAGGTATAACAGGTGAAGAAGCCATAAGCTCTAAGCCATTGGAAATGGAGGTATGGACTAAGGCCTTCTGAACTCCTTATATTTGTCTTGATAATGAGCTTTGGGGCTTGGCCTCCAAAAATACTAACAGTGATATATTTGAAGAGATTCCCATTGCTTTGGGGAGAGGGAAGAAGAGAGGAAAGAGGGGGAGGGGGGGGGGGGCTTACTTTCAACTGGCCATTTAATGCATCACAAGTTATGTTACATGGACTCTTCATTTTTTCAACAGTACTCGTCGTCCATAGGACACGACATGGGTGTGGGTACTAGACCCTCCATAATAGTGAGCAATAGTGAAAATGTTCTAGAAATAGGAGAGTCTCTAATGTATGACACTTCTTAGGATACTTCTAGGGATCCTGACGCCATGAAACATAGATCACAAGAAATGTTATGATCGTGAATCTTAAAACTAATATTTTCCATTGGACAAGTAATTCTAATTAATAATCTTCTCTTTGACTATAAGAAAAGTGTTGAGCGATTGCAATTTTGCACCACTGTTGTTTAACGTTCTTGAGGAGTCAACCCATTTTTGCACCCTTTATATTGAACATGTTCTCTACGCTGTATTTGGTGTTAAGGAATCAGACCTCAAGCATGTGATTATAAGCTGCATAGTACACTAACTATATTTATAATCATCAAGTATGTGTTGCTTCGGAGTCATATAAATTAATCAAATATGCTAGAAGTTAATTTTGTAAATTTGCCTGTTGGAAATGTCGCATGAATTTGTACGTCTCAGTTCTACGATCAGTTTTTGTTGAAGGAACCAAAGTTCCAAACGTGCCCATCTAGTCCCTTATTCACAATCACCTATCAATTATTGAACTCCCAACGGTTTAGAATAATCGAAATGAGCACTCTTTCTAGAACTACTATCTAGGTTGGACGATGATCGTGTAAATTATTGGATATAAAATAGCATTAAAGCACTGTATTACCCTATTACCTTCTGTCTTGCCCTCCTCCCACTTGTGCTTTACTTTTTTCCAGACATCATGTCCAGAACTAGGTGTAGGGTAGATGATCTTTGTTTTGGATACAACATAAAATTAAAGCATTGTTTTACCCTATTTATCATCTCTCTTGCACTCCTCACCCCGTGCTTTACTTTTTACCAGACATTGTTCATGTTTATTCTATGCTTCTCTTAATATGTGAATCAGGATAAAATTGTGATAAAGAAAGGACCATGGTTCGAACCTCTGAAGCAGGCTGAAGGGGAACTTGGGGGGCTTGTAAGTAATCCACCATACATTCCAAGTGAGCACATCAACGGGCTACAAGCTGAGGTTGCTAAACATGAACCAAGACTTGCATTAGATGGTGGTGAGGATGGGATGGGTGACCTTCTTCATCTTTGCAGTGGTGCTGTTTCCATGTTAAAACCTGGTGGATTCTTTGCCTTTGAGGTACCAATTAACTTCAGCTTAAGCTAGAAGTGTTTTCCTTCATTTTTTTGTCCATCTGGAGGCTGACCATGTGCATGCAATAGTGCTGATCAAGGATTCTTGCATCATGCATGTATAGTGCTCATAATTTGTTATGTTCTTTGCATTACAACCCTAAAGTTAAACGAAAGAGAAAGAAACCTTTGCAAAGTGAGCACGTAAAATTGCATGCTATATGTAGTTCTCTTTTGGGGTAGAATGGTATAGAATCATTATCGGGCCACGTGGCTTTTGGTGACTCAATACATAACTTTGAGGTTACGAACAATCTTTCTTGGAATGTGGTTCGCTTCAGTTGGTGGAACTGATACAGGTGTGTAGTACGCTAGATATAGATGATACGGTACTGGTAGAGGAAAATTAAGAAATTTGTTATTAATTTTGTATTGTTATTTAGAGATAAATATTGGATTATTAATATAACTATTTTAGTAGGATTTTCTAGAAGTTTTAATTGTATTAGTAGATTTTAATTGTAGAACTAGATTTTAATTAGGAGATTCTTTCCTTAAATTAAGGTTTTTACCCCAAGTATTAAGTTTTCTATTTAAGTATTGTAATATTTCATTATTTGAAACTTGAGATTAAGCTGTGTGCTTTTTCTGTATTTTTTATCGATTCTTCGTAGAGATGGATACTCTTATTCCTTTTTTCCACCCTGTCCTACATAATGGTATCAGAGCCAAAAATTCCTGTTATCTTTTGATTTCACCCAATTCCTTCCTACCCTAATTTTCTGGCATTCATCAATTGTCGAAGTTCATTAGAGAATCGACACCAGTATTCGAGTAGCAAACTTATCCCAAAATTGAAAAAATAAATAAATAAAATGTTAATAGTGTCGTTCTTCTAAAATTCTATAGTTTGGTGCCTTCAGATTTCTGAAATGCTCAGCCTAGACCCCAAAGTTTCTGAAACATTCAATTCAACCCTCAACGTTTCTAAAAATTTCAATTCAGCCCCCGAAGTTTATGAAGTTTCAATTCAGGTCCTAAACTTTCAAAATTTTCCCTATTTGTTACCTATTTTTGGGTAGCAAAAAAAGTCATTTTTATTTCCCAATAATGGTGACTTACAATTGGGAGGACCGTCTTAGAAGAATAGAAAAATTCATTGCAGCACTTGTAGCAAATCAGGCAAACATCTCAATATTCATCGCCGCAATTCCAACATGCAATGTTCTAAAAGGCACTAGGCGGGCGACCAGGGGGGCCTAGCGCCTAGGGGGCCTAAGCAGGGCCTGGGCGGAATTTTTTATTTTAAGCTAATTTTAATATTTTATCTTATATTTATCCAAGCAAAACAATAATATAAAGCAAAATAATCTATAATAAAGATAATAAATGTCTTTGCTTAAAGTTCAAACACATCCATATTGCTAATGTCAAAGTTCAAACAAAAACATGCAATTGTTCAATATTCAAACATATTTTTAACGTATTAGTTTTATTCATAAACAAGATTGCTATTAAATAATAAAATTTAAAATTTCAAGAATTTAATTCAATATTAAAACTTAAGAAACTAAATATAAATTTAAGAATTATATTGAATTAAACTAAATATTACAAATGTATCATCATTTATATAATTTGAAGTTGGTACAAGTTTAAAAAATTACAACTATAATAAAATTATCCATTTTGACTTGATATTGTTCACTTTTTATTGTGATTTGATATGTTACAACCTGTATTATGAATATGATAAATCATTAGAAAAATAAATATATCAAGATTTAGTTAGGATAGTTATTAAAATAAAAAAAAACCTCTCCGCCTAATTTTCTGGAGGAATTTTTTTGCCTCCTTGAGCCTAAGTGAGGAGCTAGCCAGGGGGCCTAGGGCCTAGGCCCGCCAAGGAGAGGCCTAGCGCTTAAGCTGGGATTTTCAGAGCACTGCCAACATGTGGTCAAGGAAACAACACAAAAGTCAAAGCTATGATGTCAGACCCTACAAATAAAATAGGAGTCAAGAACAAGAACTTCGACGTGTTGAGACTTGTGAAGATCTTAAAGTGGCTAAAGTTTAGGATGTTGTATCAGTTGTTTAAAGGTGGTTTGCATTAAAGGAAGTGCAGTGCAAGAGGTGAATCCTGTTAACCAAGAAGTTAAACACAAAAAGAAAAGACACAATTGAGGTACAACATGTTGATTTTCTTATGCCAAATTTCGTAAGGTAAAATGCAAATATGACTACAGAACTTTGGGTGTTTTTGGGTATTGAGCCATTTTTTTTGTCAACACAAATTAAGCCCCTTTCTATTCAAAAATTTAGATATTGAACCCCAAGGTGCCACGCGGTGACTTAATGACGTAAAATCGCTGACGTAGACATTTTTGCCATGTGGAATCGCTGACGCTGATATTTTCCAATTTATTGCCAAAAAACACAATCCCCCCCAAGAATCGAACCCAAAACCTTATGTTTGAAATTTTGGTAACAACCAAGCACCATGGGTCTAGCTATTATTTTAGCAAAAGAATTAAGTTTTATATCAAATCAATCAATTTCCCCATCAGAATATTAAAAGACAAATATACCCATTAATTTAAAACATCATCTCCATTGTCGTCCCTCTCATCTAAAACTCGTCATTTTTAGATCTCAAAAAGTTAGTTCGCTAAATTCAGACCCAAAATTATAAATTAGGCAAAACTGAGGACAACATTCCAAATTTGGCATCTTAATCATCTCAAAAACAAAATCACCGTCAATCTAGGAAGGATATCTTGACACAAATTCAATTTTGCTCCATTTATTTGGATCTTCATCGGTAGGATTCAACGAATTTGGGGTGTTGGACTGGAATCGCTTCTTGGCGCTGATTTGGGTTGGGGAAGAAACTATATGTTCTGTAATTGAACTGAAGTTTGGTGGGATTGAAGTGGGTTTTGATGGGATTGAACTGGGTTTTGGTGGGATTAAGGTGGGTTTTGGTGGGATTGGTAGAGTGGGTTTATGGGGTTGTTGAATTTGATTCGAGGGGTTTTGGTGGGATTAAAGTGGGTTTATTATTTGTTGTTATTGGTGTGTTTTAGATGTCTTCAATGGCGATTTTGGTTTTTGCTTTCTTAAACAATAAAGCTTTTTGTTTAGGAGCGGGCATAAGAAGTGTCTGCACAGAGGCTGGAATGTATGCCATTCGAGTAAGAAGGAAAATTGTTACCTAAAAGGATTTCCTTGAAGCAGTGAACAAGATCATCAAGGGGGGTGAATTATAATTTTAAACCCCACTGAAAAAGGTTGTAGAAAAGTCATGCCAAATTTCCCTGTGAAAGGGAGGGGTCTGGATGATGGATGGTTTCAAGTAGTGAGTTGTGGTAATTCCCTGGAGAAAAAAAAGGGGATGAAATATGATTTTTCAGTATCCAAAAAAAAGGGGATGAGTTTTTTAATAATAATAATTATTATTATTATTATAATAATAGTAATAATAATAATATTTTTATTAACAATAAAAACACTAATAATAACAACAAATAATACTAATAATAATAACACTAAAAATAATAAAACTAATAATAATAACAAATAATAATAATATTGCTAATAATAATAATAATAATAATAATAATAATAATAATAATAATATTAATAATAATAGTAATAATAATAATACTAAAAATAATAACACTAAAAATAATAAAACTAATAATAATAACAAATAATAATAATATTACTAATAATAAATAATAATAATAATAATATTAATAATAATAGTAATAATAATAATAATAAAAATAATAACACTAAAAATAATAAAACTAATAATAATAACAAATAATAATATTACCAATAATAATAATAATAATAATAATAATAATAATATTAATAACAATAATATTAATGAATTGATTTGGTATAAAACTTAATCTTTTTAATATTTTGCTGGGGGAAATGAATTGATTTGGTATAAATCTTAATCCTTTTGCAAAAATAACTAGTCTTGTGTAGCTCAGGTGGTCTCATATCCAAGATTTCAAATTTGATGTTTTGGGTTCGATTCTTGGGGGATCGTGGTTTTTGATAATTAATTAAAAAATGCACATGTTAGCGGTTCCCCGTGGCAAAAATGTCGACGTCAGCGGTTTCACATGACAAAAATGTCGACGTCAGTGGTGCAACGTGTGTCACGTCATCAGGTCAACGCGCATGTGGCACCTTGAAGCTCAATATCCAAGTTTTTGAATAGAAAAGGGCTCGATTTGCGTTGACAAAAAAAAAATTGCTCAATACCCAAAAACACCTAAAGTTCAGTTATCACATTTGCATTTTGCCCAAGTTTGTATTCAAGTCCAAAGCTGCATCTAGTTTCTTTCTTGTGACAATGCTATTTCCAAAATTGTGCTCAAGAAAAATATTTTGTTGGAATGCATCTCTTAGACTATGGTTTATTATTCTTTGATATTTCAAAACTCGTGGACGGGTTTTTTTCAAAGGCGAGAAGATTGATGCGGTACAGAATAGGAAACTTAAGAAATTTATTATTAATTTTGTATTATTATTTAAAGATAATATTGGATTATTAATGTAACTATTTTAGTAGGATATTCTAGAAGTTTTAATTATAGTAGTAGATTTAATTATGAGAGTTTTAATTATAGAAATAGATTTTAATTAGGAGATTGTTTTCTTTTTAAAATTAGGGTTTTTACTTAGTCTCTAAGTATTTAGTTTTCTATTTAATCATTGTATTACTTCATTATTTGATAAATTATTGAATGAATTGATTTGAGATTGAAGTTGTGTACCTTTTCTGTGTGTTTCTTTACCGATTCTCTGTGGAGATAGTTACTTTTATTTCTTTTTTTTCCACCATGTCCTACATCAATAGGCTAAAACACGCTACTCCAAGTTAGCTTTAGATGAGATGCTTATATTTAGGAATTCTCTTAGAATCTAAAGATATTATAAAACTAAGATTTAATGATTTATATAAGATCTTTACATGAATTAACAAGTTAATTGTTTTATAAATAACTTGGCACAAATCATAGTTATCAAGGCGTCGCAAGGCGAAGTCACGCCTTAGTGATAGTTAGCTCAACACATGAGAACTGTCCAAAACTATCACCAAACAAAGTCAACAATACTCACAGAACCCATAAATGGATAGATCCAAGAAATCCAAGTGCAGTAGAAGAAGTCCAGTGACTATCAGAGATCTCACGCGCCGGCGTGAGGAGGCGCATGACATCGTTGACGACCTTTATGCTGTGTCACGTCGGTGCATGGATAGTTCTTCCATGTCGGTGAACCAACAACCGATCTCGCCCGAAGACGATCTTTGTAGCATATTTGTTTAGCAGCTAGTTGAGTTTTTGTTTTTAAGGCATACTACTTTTGTGTTAACGTGTGTGATAGAGATAGTTGTGTATTGTTTTGTTTAACTTTGTACTTGGGTGTTTGGTTAGTGGGGAGT
Organism: Panax notoginseng; assembly: GCA_016801055.1. Taxonomy (NCBI): domain Eukaryota; kingdom Viridiplantae; phylum Streptophyta; class Magnoliopsida; order Apiales; family Araliaceae; genus Panax; species Panax notoginseng. The sequence goes on from CM029012.1 coordinate 123,002,431, forward strand.
AACACTAATACTACATGTGGGTGATGAAGTTTGTGGATTGTGGTGCCTTGCACGTAAATTAGGCTTGGTTACTTTAACAAATGACTTCCAATGGAAGACACCTAGCTGCCACTTACCTATCTTAGGGATTGTTTGGCTGTTTGGCAATGACCTTTAATAACTTAAAAGAGTACTAATATCTATCTTTGTTGATATATTTATTTTTTCTTTTATTCTTTTGTTTGTTTTTAATAACTAAACTTACTAATTCATACACATACTTTTGTATTAAATAATTAAAGGATATTTTGTTTTTAATAATATTTAATAGTCTTAATATATATGAGAATAACTTTATAATTATAAATGTATAAATTGTTTATTGTTAACGACTTATCGCCTTATGGACGCCTAGGCGAGCGCATTATTGCCTAGGCGTTCTGGCAGTCAGCTATTGCCGCATCCGCCGTAGTGCCGTGACAACTATGATACAAATGAAGATGTTTGAAGAGTCAATACTAAGTTAGATTTTTGATATTTATGCAACTATAGGTAAAAAGAAAAAAAATTGAAATTTAGGTACACAAGTACTAATACGCGGTTGGCTAAGTCGACAAGAATATCTGATAACTCTAGTTATGAAGAGGTTGAATAGAAGTGTATCTCTAGAATTAATTTCACTATTGTTTAGAGTGGGTACTAAAAAACATGCTTATAATACGGTAAATTAAAATTAGAAATAGAATCAAAATATTAGGCTAGAAACATTAGAAATTTAGAATATGATATTTTCTAGAACTTCAATAAAGTATTCTTCTTTTATCAACAAAAAAAATTTGATATTTTCTAGAACTTGCAATTCTAACAAAATTAAAACTACAATAAAAAAAGGATGCAAAAACAAAAAATTCAATAGAAGAACAACAGTACGGGTATAATGTATGGCACCCGCACTGACTAATTATATCCCAGGAACTACCCAAATTGAGGTTGTTGATGTATCCCTTCAGACAAGAAATGACAAATTGCAAATTCTAAAGAAGACTATGGAATCAGCTGAAAATTAAAACTCGAGCTGACGAGAATAGGACTGCTTTATCTTTTTCAATAGGAGACCTAGTCCTAATGAATGACAGCCTTGCCTTATACACAGCACAACGTGGTTAACAAGTTTTCTCATATTCAGTAAAAGGTATTTTGGGCCTTATCCTGTTATTGGCAAAATTGGACGAGTGGCATATAAACTTCAACTTCCTGACTCTTCCAAGATTCACCTTGTGCTTCAGATTTCCTTACTCCAGAAATTCAATGGAGGTGTTCCTACACAGTCCACTCTCTTGCCTAGTGGTTCGGCTATAATCTGCCTTTGATCCAACCACTTGTTACTTTTGACAAGAGACAAAAATGGGTACAACATCACTGGTACCACAGGCCTCATCCTCAATGACCTGAGAAGGTCAAGAAGAGCATTCAAAGAACCCTGGATATAGGGGTATGGGTAGGCAAAAAGGAAAGTGCAAGGCAAAATGGTAGTTTGGAAAATTATGGTAGTTGTTTGTTTTCATCTAATGATCAATAACGCTTAGAGAATAATATAGTTGTACGGCTGAGATTATTCTCTTGTTTTTTTGTGCTAAGATGCTTTATTAAATAGCTAGATTGTAACAGCATTGGGTATGAATGTACATTATTACTTTCCAAACGTTCTTCTTCTTTCTCTCTCTATCTTTCTCTGCAAGTCTAGCTAAGTACTCTAAGATTTAGCTTCCTTGTCATATTGCTGAATGATGGGAAGAATTTTACAACCATTCGGCTAAACCAAGAAATTTGTGCTACTGATAAGGTTCTTCAAACACAGAACACCTGAGGTATTATTCTAGGCACTTGTTAACTATCTCAAATCGGCCATCAGTTTTGGGGTGGTATGATGAGGACATCTGTGAGGTGGTGCCATGGAGTTGGAATGACTCCTTCCAAAACTTAGATAAAACCACATCCATGTCACTGACAATGAATTTGGGAATGTCATGGTGCTTGCAACAATGTCCCTAAAGAGTTGAGCAACTTTGGAGGCTGAGTAGCTTGTGGGAAGCGCTCCAAAATGAATTGCTTTGGATAGACTGTCTACTACTATAAAGATGCAGGTAAAACCTTGAGAAAATGGGAGGTAAGTACTGAAATCCATACTCACTTCCTCTCAAATTTGTTGTGGAATTTCTAAGCGCTGCAGTAGTCCAACTTTAACTTGTTGGCAGAGTCTTCATTGATTGAGAGAAAACAAAATTCTGGAAATCAAAGAGAAGAGAAGGCTTGAAATCAAATCCATCTTAATACGAATTTTTAACTTGTTGGCAAATAATGCAATTTTTAACAAAGAGTTTGCCACTTCAATTCTCATTTGCTGTGATTAGAAATTTGCAGTCTCATGTAAGTCATGTGAATACCCCCATGGCCTCCTTTTAGGGAATTCTGAATTCTATGAGAAGAAAAGGTTTTAAAAGGGATTAGCAAGGTATGTAAATTTTACCCTGGAATAGGTAGACCCCATCTTTTATAGTCCATCCTTAAGTTGTGCGATCAATAGTTACTGTCTTTAATTCAGGAGCAAGTGCATGTTCTTTCTTGATAACTTCAATGGTAAGAAAAGTAGGCCTAGTGAAAGCCAGGAGTACACTAGTATTTGTTATTAGCATTTGGTTCGTTGACATAACATCTGTAGCAACATTGGGATTCCCATGTTTGTATATAATTTCATAATTATAAGCTAACAACTTTATTAAGAATTACTGCTGCTCTGGGGTTTGTATGACTTGCTGCACCAAATTCCTCAAACTTTGTTGGTTGGTTGGTATATATGCAAAATTTTGCTCCCGAAAGGTAATGTCTCCACTTTGCTACTGCAGAAGTTATAGCAAATAATTATCTAAAATAAGTAGAGGCTCTTTGCATTCTAGGATATAGTTACTGAAGTATGCTAATGGATGGCACTCTTGAATTAGGACTGCACCAATAGCATTAGTGGAAGCATCTGTTTCTTGAAATTTGGCAAGGCAAGATGTGTTTGAGTGAGAGCTAACTTTTCAGTTCCTGAATAGCTTGTTCAGCTGTGTCATTCCAGTGAAATGCATCAATTTTGGGTAGGTCAGTTAAAAGGGGTTGCTATGGAAGCATAACCTTTTCCACACTATCCAGTCAGGCCTAGAAATCCCTTTAATTATTTCTGATTGATAGGTTTAGGCCAAGACACCATTGCCTCAATTTTGGATCCATCAGGTTGTACCCCTTGTTGGGAAATTACATGACCCAAGTAGTCAATGGTTGTAGCAGCAAACTGACATTTGAGAGTTTAGCAAACAGGGAATTATCCTTCAAACTTGCCTGTACTTGTGTCAAGTGTCTTTGCTGAACATCAAAATGTCATCAAAGAATATATTGACAAACTATCTAAGGAATTGTTGAAAGGTACTCCCTCCATCCCATTATATCTGACGTTCTACAGATTTTCACATAAATTAAGAATAGATGCAATTTTACTATTTTACCCTTAATTAATACTTTGATCTCATCTCTTCAACCAAGCAAACCTTGCCTATAAATCAAAAATGTCTTCTTCTTCATCTCTTCAGCCTGCGCTCTCTCGACCTTCAGAGCCTACATGGGTAATCTCCCATGGAAGGAGATAGATCTAATTCATCAAATATTGAAAATTATAACTCATCTGTTTATTCATCTCTCTCATCCTCTTCATCGAACCCCCACCCTCTGTTCGTTTGCATCATATAAAGAGATGCAAACAAACAGAGGGTGGGGGTTCGATTCAATATTTGGGTTTATATGTTACGAACAGAGGGTGGGGGTTCATCGTCTTCTTCATCTCTTTATCGGCCAGATCTGACCGTTCAGAAACAACTCATCTCTTCATCGGCCGGATCTGACCGTTCAGAAACAACTCATCTCTTCATCGGCCGGATCGGACTTGCCGGAGCACTGAAGTTCTCCGCCATTGTTAAGGCTTGAGAGTTCCACCATTACTATTTGAATAATTGTGTGTGCATGTTTGTGAGAGAGAATAGAATTTGAACTGTTGTCTTTTAAAAACAGAGAAAATAGCCTGGTGGTGGAGAAGGAAGGGTAAAGAAGAAAAACAAATAGGCAAAAATATTATTGGGATTGTAGAACGTCAAATATTTTGGGTGAAGTTATCATTTGAATGGGTGAAATGTCATTTTGTTAGATCTTCTCTTGGATTTTCTTTTTTCTTGGCGTATCATTACTTGTTAAGTGCTGTGAAAATTCTGTTGTTTGAAGATATCTCAGTCCGAAACTTATACTTTCTTGCTCTCATACAGACAAATGGTGAAGATCAGTGCAAATTTCTTGTAGATTACATGGAAACCAGAACTAAAGGAGTCTTCTATGATCTAAAGATTGTTTCTGATTTTGCCGGTATCCAGCGGTTTGTGACTGGATTTCGAGCAAGATGAGTTGTCAGCATTCTTACAAATAGACTAGGGTTCTTCTTTTTTGTAGAGGAAAAGCTACTTAGAACTAATGTTCCCAGGAATTTTTTTGTTGCCCTATTAATAAAATTAGCTTGTCCTCTTTGACTCAAGCAATAACATTGAGATTTTGTGGCAATAATATGTAATACAAGCGGCTTGAATAAAATAGGCACTAATGATTTCATTGTTTTTCTCGAGCATTCTAGTATATAAAAAGATAAAATAAAGCTGAGATTTATGCTTTTACCCAATGGGTAATCCTTTGGAAGATGTACATGAAATCTTTTGATTTTCTCCTAAATTTACGGTTATTGCATTTGCATGTTCATATTGGATGGTGTAAACCAACAAAAACTCTATGTAAACATGAAAATTAAACAATGAGTGTATTTAAACTTCAATTATTTGTATTTTGACTCACAATAATGGGTTAAAATATAAATAAGTGAAGTTTAAATACACTGGTATCTAATTTTTATGTTCACCTAGAAGAGCTCGTAAAACACTAGTGTTTTATGAGTCATCCGTACATAATTTATTCTCTTAGCAAAATTCCTTAACCACCATTCACTTCACTTCACTTGGTAAAAATCTGTCATCACTCACCTTTTTTTTTTGTGCAAAGGAGGCCAAAAGGCCAAACAAGTGAAACAACTAGATAAATTAAAGTATCAAGTGGAGGTTCCTTGCAACATACAATAACATAATTATTTAAATTACGAAAAAAAAAAGTGACAATATAAATTTTATTCATGACTTCATTTCTTAAAGTTGTTTTAAAATCACCTTGTATCGATTAATAATTAGGAAATAATAAATTTTATAATTAGAAGTACTTGGTATATAGTTTACAGCATGTCTACTGTATTGATTAAAATTAAATTAATTTATGACAATTTTACATTTGAAATATCTCAAATTCACTTTTTATATTTTGACGATTGGAGAGACAAACTTAAAAGTTGAAACAAATATGAAGTGGGAGGGTAAATGAATTTTTGTTATTATTTTCCATTTAGTTTAGGTTCACTTCTCAAATCTAACACTACGTATAAAATAAAAATATGTTGCACAAAAATAGTCCCATTTAAAGATTTGTAAATTTTAGGAAAGTATTTTTGTTTTACATTTACATTTAAACTTATTGAATGTTTAACTTAATTGTTATGACATGATAATAAAATTGTGTAAACTGTTAGGAATATCACACGTTAGTTAAGTCTCACATCTGATAAAAAAAAAAAGGGTTATTTATACTTCCTAGTACATTTTTATTAAAAATTACAACAAAAGTGCATCCAAAAAATATTTTATTTACAAATTTAGTGCATTTGGTATGTCTAGCTATAGATTTTCATCAGAAAATGAGCAATTTGCAGGAAAAAAAGAGATTGAAGATGGTGAAGTTGTGGAAATTAAGAAGGAAATGGAAAGAAAGAGATAGCAGCTGCTGGCAGCGATGGTCAAATGATGGGGACACACTTCTCTACGAAGAATACTTCATTTAGTCGTGCAACTTGTCTATTGTAGTCTTGCCAGCGTTGCCACTGCCGCTGTCTGCTCCGTCATAGTACAGTTGGTAGTCAAACTTTCACACAAAGGTAATCAAATCAGTTTTATTGAATTACCAATTAATTATAAAAAAAATTTAAGAACAGTTTTCAAGTGTTACCTGTATTTGTTTTCTTCAAAATATGCAACCATGAACAGTTTTATTGGATTCTGCAATGGTCGCCTTCGGTACATTTTTTTTCCATAGTGCAATTGATAGCCAAACCTCCATACAAAGGTAACCAATTCAGTTTTATTGGGTTACCACTTAATTATAAAAATTTAATAACAGTTTCCAAGTGTTACCTGGATTTGTTTTCTTCAACATGTGCAACCATGAACAGTTTTATTGGGTTCTGCAATGGTTGTTGTCGGTACATTTTTTTTATAGTACAGTTGGTAGCCAAACTTTCATACAAAGGTAACTTATTCAGCTTTATTGGGTTACCAATTAATTATAAAAAAATTAAAAATAGTTTTCAAGTGTTATCTGAATTTGTTTTCTTCAACATGTGCAACCATGATGGGATCAGAGAGTAGCCGTGTGAATTTCCTCTTACTTTTTTCAATATTTTCTCCTTTGATTCCATGCTTTTTGGTAAGTGTTACGTTGTTATTGTGTTACACCTTTTTTGTAATTATTTTGTGGATACACTAATCTTATAATTACTTTCTAATTGGTATATAGTAGTGTAAAGAACCCAAAAAAAAAACTAATATACATGATTGGGCTTAACACCTAATGACTTAAGCTTTTAAGTCAAGTTGGGTTTCAAACATGTTGTTTAGTGTTTTTGTTTATGCGCACGTGACACGCAGACTCTGTGATTCTCTCCAAATATAAATATTTTTTATTAGACTTTTTTTTTGTTTTAAAAATAAAAATATTTTAGAAACATAACTCTTTTTGTGAAATAAATGATTATTAAAAGTAAGGGTGTAAATGAATTTAGTTGAGCCAAGTATTGAGTTGCTCATATTTGGTTCACAAAATTTATCGAGTATAAAATAAGGTTTGATTAATGCTTGTTTAGCTACCGAGTCGAGCACGATCTCGAATCGAGCCTGAGCAGTTTAAATTTTTCGAACGAATATGATTCGAGTTTCAAAAGAAAATTATAATTTGAAGAAGTTCGAGTAATTTATCGAACATTAAAATTTGTTCGTATTTGAATCATTTATATTTCGAATCGAACTCGAATCGAACTTTTAATCGAACGAATACGAATTGAGTCCGAATTATTTGTTTATTTTACCGACTTAATTAAAAGTGGTCAAACACAATAGTCTTCAATTGACCACCCTTGCCCATATTCATCCTTCCCTGCTTTTTGGGGGGAGACTGGAACTTCTTCGACCAAGGTGGAGGGGGTTGGCCACCATAGGTAAAACCAAAGCATGAGTATTAGTCGTCAAGACTCCGGCTGATACACAGTACTGCCAACGGAGGACTAATGAAGCCTCTCCAATGTTACCTTTCTCGTAATTCGATGCATTACGTGAACCAAAATCAAGAATGAAAAAATGTTACTTCCCCCTGGTACATAGACCATAGTACAATAGGAATAATTAGTTAGTATCCCTAAAATCTTATTTAAAATATTTGGGATTCTAATAGAGTTGTAGATTATTCATGAGATTATTATACTTTATAAATATCTTACATACTATTAGAATTATTCTAGATAATTGACAATATACTTCCATTACATTTGATCTTCGTCCATGCTTATATGGCTCAAGGGTTATTTATGTAAGAGGATGGTTCTCATTTGTAAATCATAAAACAAAGTTATAATCATGCTTCTGCAATAAAAATTTAGGTAGGGAAAAAAGTTTTATATCGTAGCATTATGTTTCAAAACAAAAATTATCATGTTTTGAAATATTTCGTACCAAATCTGTGATATCCTAATTCAAAACATCTCAATTATGCAAGCATGACATAATAATAAGGGGTGACACCCTAAATCGATTGATGGTTAGGGTTTGACGACCCAAAGGACATTGTAGATGAATCCGAAACGATGAAAATAAGTAGAATAAGTCGGAATTTTGATATGAAATAAGCAAAATGTTCTCGTTTCAATCATCCTAATCTTAGTTTAGGAAAAAATTTTGAGATACGGATTTCACCGTTAAGTCCGAAACATTAAATTTGGTAAAAATTGACTGTAAAGTCGATATAGTAAAAACTAAAAAGGTTGACTTTTATAGGCAATCAAGTCAACATGGTTAAGTTTCATAGTCAAAAGGTCAAACTTAGTGGGAATAAATTTGATAAAACGAATGTCTCACCATGACTATGGAGACGTGGATTTTAGAGTATGTTTGGGATTGTTTAAAAAATGTGTCTAGTTATTGCTTTTGATTTAAATCAATTTTTAAAAATTAGTCTGTGTTTGTTAAATAAAAAGTACTTAAAATGGTAAAAAGTTAAAAATGATTGGTATAAAAATTTTAATCACTTATTTCAAGTGTAAATTACTAAAAAAACAATAAGTAGAGTTTGGAGCTCCTGATTATTTCTATAAAAAATGATTATAAGTAGTTTTAAAATTAAGTTATCAAACACTTTTTTGCTTCTTAAAACTGATTATAAGCTGGTTTGACTTATAAGCGATATCTACTCTCTTGGTGAGAACTGGCTGTAGGCATGACTAGGAAATTTTTAGGAGAAAATAACAAAATATTATTTAATTTATAACTCTCTTCGTTAAATTTTATTTGTCCTAATTTAAAAATAAACGAATATTCAGAAGAAGAAAAAAAGTATCTCCAAATTATCCATCTTAGTTTCTACAGTATTTATTTATTTTTGATAAATAAACAAACATGTATTCCATTGAGACGGAGCTATTAACTCTTGAACTTTGTTAATGTCCCATTGCTTTAACACCGAATCAAAAACCAGACTAACCTTACAACCATCAGGCTCTTCATTTGTCATTCTTGATGATACCATTGGAAGTACTCTGCCTTCCTTTGTGCCCGCCCAAATATCTTTACATTTCTGTTGTAGTACCATCCCCAATACCTTTGGCAAACCCGTCTCAAAATCTCTCCATTTTTTGGTGAACAGTTGATAAAAGGAATCTGAGCACAAAACTTAGGTATGAGCACTGAGGATATTAGAGATGATGATGGGGGTAAATAACCTCCATGTCATCTTAGCAAGAAGTCCCAAATTAAGATTCTCAAAATCCTTAATGCCCATACCTCCCTCCTTTTTTTGCCCACAAATTTAACGTCAAGATCTGTCCACGTCCAATCACCAAACAACGAGCCAAATTCTGCACAAAAACAGACAAATACACTGAGGAGTTTGACGGCCAGGGTCGGAGGATAGCTCCGGTGTGAGAATAAGTACATGTTGGAGAAAATGTTAACAATGGAGGTACGTTAATACTTTAGTGCTTGTGTTAGGCAAAGTGTCATTACCTGTAATTCAAGGTATAGCCTTGTATTTATAGCTTTCTCAAACCACCTTATCACGCCCGTCCCCGAGTAGAAATAGGACTCCTTATTACGTCAATTATCATACTTGAATGAAATTCAACCTCCTTGAGAATGGGAAGTCGAAATTATTCAGGACTGCACCACCTCCATAAATGAATTAAATTATGTCTCCTTAAAGGTAAAAAGTCATAAGTCAACTAGGACTATAGGACTGTAGATTCCTTAGAAGTCAAACCTCCTGACTGAAATGTTTTATCACGTGGCACGAGTCCCACTGACTCACCCGGACCCACAAAATTATGCCCCAACATTGCCCCCCCTCTCTTGTTATAATAAATTTATAATAAGAGTACAAAATAACATAATTAATATGGTACTGAAAACTGAACGAACACTTCCTCACCCCATGTGCCAAGCCGACTAGAGACATCCGACTTATTTAATACCTTCTTAAGGGGTTATCTGTATACACCACCACCAGCCTACCCTAAAAATAATGTTGAAGCTTCCGACTAATCACCATTAATGCATATGAAAACTTTTCTAAGTTCAGATACCTTCTCTCAGCGTTCCGAAGAGCATGACTGACGTAGAAAATGGGGAACTATTTTCCGCCCGCTTCCCACACCAAAACCGCCCCAACTGTTAACGAGCTAGCTGCCGGATAAAGATATAATGGTTCCTTAGGGATCGATTTCAGCAGTAATGGTGCCGAGGACAAATACCTCTTGACCCCTTGGAATGCGTATTCACATTCGAAAGTCCATTGGAAGGTCTTTTCGTTCTTCAACCCATTTAGTGTGTCAAAGAATGGAAGACACCGTTCTGCTGACTTGGACATGAACCTCATGAGGGCTCCAATCCTTCTGGTCAACCGTTGTACGTCTTTAAAGGTCTGTGAAGATTTCACATCAAATATATCATTAATCTTCTCTAGGTTGGCCTCGATCCCTCTCTTGTTGACCAAATAACCAAGGAATTTGTCTGAACCGAGCTCGAAGGTGCACTTGGTCGGGTTCAGTCATATGTTGTAATTCCTAATGGTCTAGAAGCACTCCTCCAAATCATTTAAGTGCTCCCGAATTTGTAGCACTCTTGATGATCATGTCGTCCACATACATCTCCATGTTACGACCGAGGTGTTTTCTGAACAAATAGTTCATCATTCGCTTATAGGTGGCTCCCGCATTGATCAACCCAAACTTCATCTTCTTGTAAGCATATATCTCCCAATGAGTGATGAAAATCATTTTCAAGATGTCTTTCTTACACATCAAAATTTAATTGTACCCCGAAAAGGCAACTAAAAAACTCAACAAAGAATACCCGGAGGTAACATTGATGAGCAAATCAACATTCGGTAGAAGGTAGAAGTCCTTCGAGCAAGCTTTGTTCAAGTTCGTATAGTTAATACACATCTTCCACTATCCGTTCTATTTACTAGACAATACCACGTTGGCCAACCATTCCGGATAATCAATCTCGAAGATGAAATCGGCCGCCAACAGTTTAGCCACATCGTCGTCAATGATCTTTTGCCGCTTCGGGGCAAAGGTCTTCCTCTTCTACAGAACAAATTTTCGGGTAGGATCCACACATAGCTTATGAACAACCATCGACTTATTGATCCCCGAATGTGTTAGGTGCCCAAATGAAGATATCAGTATATACCCGGAATAGTTCCATTAGGCCCGTCCGAAAGGGTTCTTGTAACCCTGACCCAATCTTTATTAATTTCTCCGAATTTTTCGGGATTAACTCAATGTCTTCCATTTCTTCCGCAAGGAGAGCCAAGGGTTCGGTGGAGTATTCAGTAAACGGTTCCATTTTATCACCATCATTTGTTTCTGTCTGCTTACCCTGACTCACTACAAGAAAAAAGGATATTTCTGAAGGAATTATTTTCGACGGACTTGATTCCGTCTAGTTTAAGTTATTTCCAAGAGAATAATCCGTCGGCCTTACTTCCCTCGAAAATAGCATATTTCCAATTGAATTCCATCGGAAGTAGAACTCCATCAGTGGTGCTAAGATTCCCGCCAGCGCGAAATATAACCTCGACGAAACTAGGGTTATTTTCGAGAGAATTAATTCCAACGAAAATTCTAATTCCCGAGAATTTTTTGAATATTATTAATAATTATATTAATAAAAGTCGAATATTTATTTGAATATAATTAAATTTTGTTTTTGGCATGGTTTATAGAAACTCTATTCAATTAAGTTAAGTGTTGAGAACTATATGACAGTAAGGTAATGTGATAAGATTGATGAAGAGCTTAATGTAAAGCTTATAGGAATTGCCTAGTGTGGCGTAATGAAGGACTAAGAGATTCACTAAGTGAATTAAGAGAGAAACGGTTTAATAAGAGAAAGATTAATTAATATTTATTATGAGTAATTGTATATAATTGAATGATAAAGTAACTCCATGCATGAAAAATGAATAAGATGTTTAATTTGTAGTATTATCAATTTATGATTTAATTCATGCTATGTGAAACTAGAATGGCGGTAGAGGTTGGAACTGGCATGTAGCTAAACCAGTTTGACACGGCCAAGGACCGGCGCAGCTGCGCCCTTCCTGCAGTACAAGCTGCGCCAGTGGCCAGATTTTGAAAGTTGGTTATTAATGTGGATATTGTATGGAACATTATTATAATGTGTGACATTATTGAAATCATATGATAAGAGTAAACTTAATGGTATGAAGTGCTAAGTAGAAAAATAGAATCAGGTGTAACATTCCAATACAAAAATAATTAATTAACTGTGTATCTCAGGAATTCGGAAAGAAATTGAATGTTAGAAAAATAGACATCTAATACTGAATATTGTTATAATATTGAAGTATGTATATTAAAAATAGTTATGGAGAATGCCAGGTTAATAATACCTAACTGCATTATTTTATCTGCATTAAATATTAAATTATGTGTACCCAATGTACATGGATTATATGATTATGTGTATATATGTCCATGACTAAAGTCTAATAAATAACATTAAGTCATCAAATGTGAACTAGTAAGCCAAAAAGGAATTAAAACTTAAGTATATTAGTAACCTTTTTGCTATTGCAGACCAATCAAACTCCTTGTCCTAGTTTAAGTGACTCAATAGTGCTTCACAGTAGCCTAATTCTAATTACGTACACACAAGTCCGTATATGATGGCTAGAATAGCTGTGATGATGAATAGGAAAATGGAGGAGAAGAAGTTGGTGACTTCTTTTCACCTAATCCTCTCAACCCATTGGATTATTCTTCTTTCTCTTGGATTAATTCATTGTGCAAAACCCAAAACTGGACAATAATTTCTCTATAAATGGAAAACTCTTCTTCTCAATTCACGTTACTGAGTTTTCTGCTAAAGTTCATATATAATGTGAGTCTAGTAATTGAGAAGCAACAATCTGAGGTTGGAAGAACTTCCGCTTTAAGCTTCAACAGAGGTAGTTTTCTTAAACTATGCTCTTGTATTCTAGTAGTTTAAATTCTTAAGATTTCATGGAATCTTTTGTTAAATTGGGTTAAAGGTTGATGTCTAGGTGTTAGCCAAGTTTACATGCATATATGGAAACAATGTAGCGCCCCCAAATCCGGGTATCTTCCAACCCGACAGATGGTGCTATACTGTACAACATTTATACATTCATCCAATTGAATAGTCTCAAAGAACGAATATAACTTCTATATATTAAAGTAATATTTACAATTTCCCAGGTTCTATACCAATTACAAAGGTTCTTTGTCATAATATCAGTTACATTACAACAATACACCTATACTATTACAAGACAGCTTAACAATCTGCCTTAGCTTTTCCTTTATCCCTTTTTGATCCTTCGGGACGTTCAGTCTTAGCTGCATTCATATGGTTCAAGCAAGAGTGAGCATGGCTAGCTCAGCAAGTATAACAATTCAATAACAACATGCTTGACACATACGAATCGTATATCTTCAATAACTGAACAATAGTTATGAAGTACTATTGATAATTCAAAATAGCACTTCATCTTTTCTTTCAAAATGTGTTACAATAACAACAAGATTTAGTAAAACATTCACCCCGGTCAGAGACCTCGAGTATTCCTTCTTTATTTGAAAAAGGACAACCCGGAACGAATTTCGTAAGCTCGATATTACCTACGAGCACTTCTAGGTGATCAGCCTATTGTACTCTATGTTGATCAACACTACATCCATTAAACGTATGTACGTTTAATCATTTGGTAACCTCACGTGCCTGTCGTTTTACCGACAAAATATTTGTTTAACATTTCAGTCTTCTTTTGAAAACCATATCAAGTAGTTGACAAAAGATAGCAAAATTTGATAATACAAGAGTAGATTATCAAGTCTAGCCAAAGGGAAATTGGCTTTATCTTCAACATACCTCAATTCATGCGAAAGAATACATGAATCTTAAACTTGTTCAGATTGAACTGAAACAAGAGTTAGAATACTTGCCTTTAGCATCTGCTACCGTATATTAACTTTATGTTTAAGTCTTTCAAGTCCCTACAGTACATGATCACATAATGCATTACATTAGGTCACATATAATCAAGTATGTATACGACTATATCTTACCTTTCTTCTCAATCTAATTGTGTATTAGATTCAGTTACTATTCGTTCCGATTTATCATTGCCATTGCATTTATCCTTGACTAGGCTATCTTAACCTTTACATTACATTCCTTAAGGTTTAACAAAGTTTAAACAATGTTACATTACCTTCCTTAAGTTTATGTTTATTTCCATTTCCTTTCTTTGTACTTAGAACATTCTTAATCATCCTTGTTCTGAGACTGGCGCTGCGGCGCCGGTCCTATACTTACATATCGCGCTGCGGCGCGAGCCCTATTCTAGCATGTCTCGGACTTTGCGCTGGGGCGCGAGTCCTTATGTAATGGGCTGCGCTGCGGCGCCACTCTCCAGAAGGTCTTGTACTGTGCATGGCGCTGGGGCGCCGGTCATTTGCCTGGGGTTGGCACCGCGGCGCCAACTCTGTGCACCAGAAAAAAATTGCAGTTTTGAAATTTTGCGAACTTCCCGGACACGTAACTTCTTCGTTATAAGTCCGAATTGGCTCGTTCAAAAGCCTACGGTTCACAAATTACGTAATCTACATGATCATCCAAGAATTTTATCTATTTGACTTTGTTTGCTAAAAATTCCCTTATTGGTTCATTTTTAACGAAAACGATAAACGTTCATGAACGTTCAACGCTCGTTTCTTCGTTCTAAGTCGGAATCCGATCATTTTCAAGTCCGCAACTCTTAAATGCCAAATATGACTTAACTCCATTGTAAAGCAATAATTCCGTGATCAAACAAAAAATTTGACTTCCATTCCGAGAATTTTACGAATTCGACGATTGTCGTCCAATCGTGCAATTTCTGGCAAATCTTCCTTCTTATGATTTGTTCAAGATTACAAGTGAAGTCTATTCTTCATGTGAACATCTCAACATACTTATGTTCATTGTTGGATTTTAACTTATTCTTCATGAGCTTATAACTTATCAATTTATAAACTACTTAAGATTTCATTGTTAATGACTTATGACAATTTAAGTTTCTTAAACATCATTTCTTATATGTTCTCAACATATAACTCAACTTAGGTATACATGATACACATGATCATATAAATTCCTTTATCTTCATATCAATTCTCTTAATAACCTTCTTATAAGTTCATATTATTTTCTCATAAGTTATAACTTATGTTAGCTTAAATGACTTATTGCCAACTTAATTGGCTTAAGTTCATTACTTACTCATTTATGTTTCTTAATCCAACTTTTCTTATCAACCTGTCATGGTAGAGATAGAAGTTAATTGGAGAAGAAATCTTACTTTTATTGTCTTGGTAAGGTAGCTTGCTTCTTCTTCTTACTTATGGAATGACTTATTGCTAGCTTATTCTCTCTAACACTTAAGCACTTTGGATTATTTGAACAACCAACAAAATGACTTGCAAGCTCTTCTATTTATAGACTTTCCAAAGTTAGGGTATTTTAGTCTTTAAAACATCCCACCTCCTTACTATTCATTACTTGGCTAGCACAACTTTAATCCTACACTTGGTCATTAATTAAAAGTCTTGGTCAATACTCCTACTTGATCATCACACTTACTTGATCACCACCTCACTTGGTCACCACACATTCTTGGTCACCACTTATCTTGGTCATCACACATTTACCATATTAATATGGTTTTGCCCCATGGGTAACCAATTCATTTTAACCTAGCTTGGGCTTGGATTTATAAATCCTTTGGGCTTTGCATTAATAACTCTCATTGGTTTATTAATTTATGTTTGGGCCTTGACCCTTTAATTCACTTGGCTTTATACAAAATCCTAGCCAATCCTTTCAAGTCCCTTAACATTACTTTAATACATATACTTATAGTTTATGCATTATTCTAGTATTCTAATTCCTATAGAATTTGTATATCGTTTTTTATCCTTCACACAAACTCGTATAATACTTCGTATTATACTCATTTCTATTTCTTTGTACAATACATAAGTATCATACCATTATTACATATTCATTACTATTTCGCCTTCCTTAACGTTTATAAATTAAGTCCACAAGCGAAATATCGTTTTTTCCATAACTAGATTTTTATTACATAATCCATCTCACCTTATTATTCCATCATTACGTATTTCTCGAAAATCCAAAATTATATCCCGAGCAAATACCGATGAATAGTATTTTTCGGAAAATTTTTCAGAAAACTTTTATTTTCGTCTTGAAAATTGAAACACTTTAATTCATCCACGTAGCTCAAATACTACGACATTCCAATGTCACTAGGTTATATAACGACAACCATCTTGATAACACATAGGATAAGATTTTATTATTATTTAAATTAATAAAATCATTTTACAATAGGATCCGAATTTCTCGGTCGTTACAAACAATGTATTTGGTTTTGAGTATATTATGTAAAGGATTTCATGTATAAGATTTATGTTTTGTCGAAGCAGAGTCTTTCCTGGTTCTGTCCAGGAAAGGCGCAGCTGTGCCCTATCTACCGTTCAAAACGGCGCAGCTGCGCCAGACACCAGATTTGGGCAGTGCTTTTGGCTGTAATATGGTACTTCTAGCATGTTGTTTTAACTTAGTCATGCAGGAAAATAAGTTTGACACATGACCTAACTACACCTAAAATGTGATCCCAAGTGCTATGCATGTATTAAGATATACTTTAGTTTGGGTGAAAATTACTTTTAAAAGTAAACTTGGATATGTGGTAAACTAATATTATGAACACGATGTTGTGTACTTTCTAAACTTAGAGCATGTATGATTTATACTCCTTATGTGACCACACATAACACATAAGTACGTCCATTTTGGTTAGACACAACGAAAGTTAATCAAGCATGAGTTAGAGATGTTTTAAAGAAATAAATGATGCTAGTTATGCGTATATGATGAAAACCTTTGTGAGCATACATACTAACTGATTTCGTGGCTACCTCACATATATGCATGGCGAACATTGTAGCCCTTCTAATTTCATGACATTGATGGCCCTTAACTCATTTGAAATTCTAAACTAAAACCATATATAACGTACCAAGATAAGTGTATGATCACTGTAAAATCATGCAAGATCCTTTAACATGCATATATGCTATGTGTTGTTATCATGGGACTGATCTAGGAAGAGCAAATCTCAACTCTAGTCTGGCCAGGGACAGCGTAGCTGCGCTGTCCCTAAGCCTAACCAGGGCGCAGCTGCGCCCTCCTGCAGTCTGGGATGGTGATTTATTTGTAATCTGTAAATTACAATTTGCATGTTATATTGCTTTCAGTCTTATTACATGATGTTAAAAGAATTATAATACATAATAACTATATGAAACCAAGAATCTAAAGATTTTTCATAATACTTTTCTACAAGCAAGTAGTAATTATATAGTAATACAGTGTGAAAGCATACCAATGTGATATTCCAGTTACGTTGCTAAGATGATAATGAGTGTGTGTGATTGAATTATATGATCAAACATATATAATATTATTGACTTATAGAATTGTGAAACTAATAGAGATGTTGTATACATAACTGCGTTACAATGGGATTTCAAAGTGTTGACAAGCTATAAGTTGGTAAACTACGCTTGAGGCAAGTTCCCTAACTTACACAACTTTGGATATTGTGCGAGTATCTAAACCTTATCTCTTTTGTACAAGTTCTCTAACTTCATTTGATTTTCATATTGAATGCAAGTTCCTAAACTCTTTACACATTATGTATTGTATAATTCTGGATTATTGTCATATCAATCATACTTACATCGAGTAAATATCTATTACTATTCGGAAATCGATTTTATATCTTGATATTGTTGCAAGCATTGAAATTATCATTCTTAAATGGATTATAAAAGTTGTCTAAACCATTGATTTTGCTAGACTATTATCATGTGTAAGAAAGCTATCCAAACCAATTGACTTGGTGTGGACTCTTGTAAATCTACTGAGATGAACAACCCTCATTGAAGGGAAAATTATATAATTGTCGGGGAACCGCCGAGCGCACATACTAGCATGTTTAAATGTTATATATAACATAGGGTACTTAGGCTGATCACCTGTTGTACTCGTTTTATTGGATTTTCAGTATAATACTGTAAATTCCAGCCGAGGTTCTTAGTCCCTAGTGACTGCTCAGTGTTCATTATTCTTGAACCTTGACATGATTTATTTTTTAATCTTGTTGATATCTTTCTGATAGTGATCCGATTTAGCTCTCTATAATCTATACACAACCTGTAATAACTTATACTTTTTTTTAAAAAAATTTAATATTAATTAATTTTATTGTATACAATTGTATTTAAATTAGAAAAGGTAAATGATTTTTGTTTCCCTCTTTTCTTCCTTGTTTTGTTTGAAAAAAAAAATTAAATTCTTTTAGTTGATAATTAAATAACTAATTAAATTAAAATTGAGAAAGATAATTCCTTTTAAATTATTCGGAGCGGGAAGCTAATTGGAAGATATAGGAGTCTATTCGAGCGGAGTATCCGCATCTTTTGATAAGTAGGTACGTTCATTCTTTTGATTCTGGGGACGGAATCCTTTTTAAGGGGGAGGTAATGTAATATCCTGAAAAAAATAAAAAATAATATTAAATTTATATTCTTAAAATATATTGTTTGGACTTTGTCTTTATTTGGGTCAAACTAGTTATTTAATTTGTGTGGGCTAATAAATATTAATAAGTGATGGATAAATTAATTTAGTACAATTTGAGCTTTAAAATTTATTGAGTTTAAATTATATTTGTGGGTAATAATAAATCCTATTTAAATTAGGAGAGTTAATATTTAATAAATTAATAACTAAACCTAATCTTCCTCACATATATTTTGTTACGAATTGGTGGAGAGAAAAGAGAAAGAAAGAAGGGACTGCCGCCTCTTAATCTAGATAGGGAGAAACGACTATGGCAAAAGTAAGTAATTAGTTGTTTTCAATGTATAAATTATGTGTGGTATATCCCTTTATTAATAACATAAAAGAGTTCTATGTATCTCTCTCTCTATATCTTGACACCGTTGAGACTTAAGCATGTCATGTGATTCTGATTTTCTGTTGGCCATAAGAAAATGACCGACTTCAGCCAATCTCCCTAGGCTAGGCTATCTCTGTGCATTTAACTAATTTTTAGCTAAAAAAATATTTTGTCAACAATTAGTTTCTTTATTCTTACAAGTGAAGGTTAATACTAATTAATAGTATTGACATGAGTAGTACTATGATGTATTGGTATTAATAGTAATATATATATATATATATATATATATATATATATATATATATATATATATATATAATAGTAATACTGATTTTCTTAATAAAAAGAGAATTAATTATTAAAAGATTAATATAATTTAATTTGAGTTTGTATTGTAAATTGATGTAATTGGAGGAATTAATTTCTTATTAATATAAATTATAATTAGTAAGTAACTTATAATTGTATTATTATTACTTTTATTAGATTGGACGGAGGGAACTTAAAGAGTTATATTTGGAATATAAATTTTGGAGTATTAATAATTGATAAAAGGCGATGATTAAAGGCATATTAAATAGATTATGAATTATTTTAGAATTATTAGTTTGGATTGTTTTTAATTTGAGGTGAATATGTTTAGGTTGCGAATAACGTTTCGTATTTGATATCGTTGGTATTTGAGGGTAAGATTTTGTGGAGTGTGCTATAAATGGTTTGGAAGTATCAGGTACGAATTTCGTACTCTTTCAGCGATACTCTTGTTAAATTTGATTTATTCGTTTTGTCGCTTGTTCGAATTTCGTTATTATTTCACATAATTGTTTCCTGTGAAATAAATATATTAGTTTCATTTTGGAGTTGATATATATGACTCGTATTTATACTCTTTGAATTAGGTTATTATGTTTAGTACTATTTATTTTGATAATTGTAGAGCGGTACATATTGCTACCTTCTTTTTGAGACCTTATGACTATAATTTGATTTGGTTCAACATGTACATATTTGTTGGTATTATGTCGCATGTGTTGTGACATGGTATTTTTGTTACAATATACCGTAGGGTATACCTGAGCTATAACCACCTGTGGGGGTACCACAGGCATGTCGTCTTGGCACGAGAGACATGACACTTTCTGTGGCGTGTGATTAGTCCACGACGTCTCCGTTTTGGGCTCCGGAGGAAGTGGGCCATTTGGTATTTTGTTGTGGGAGGCGTATGGGTTAACCCTAGTTTTCTGTTCTACGGATTGGTGATGTTGTGCCAAACACACCTATCCGATTTGCATACATTTGGATTCGCGGTCCAATGTGTGATTTGCCTGTGTGGCATTACCTTGACTTGCCTGTGTGGCATTGTTTTGATGTGCCTGTGTGGCATTATTTTGGTTGCCTATGTGGCATCATTTGATTTGCCTGTGTGGCATTAGTTTGACTTTCCTGTGTGGCAAGATACATTTTGAGCTCAATCGGTATGAAATGATCCCAGCCATTTGCTTCAGCCTATTATTTTATTGTATTAGTTTTGTTTGTTTTTGTTCAGTTCAATCCATTGAGTTAGTTACTTCAGTTCGTTATTTCTTTATTCGTCTATTAGTTTCGTCAATTATGTTGATTCAGATATATTTCATTCAGATCTTTGGAAATTATATTTTCGTCAGTATTTACACTTGAGGCTTTGTTCAGTATTTTGTCTCAGTTGTTTCCGCATATCAGTTATACATCTTTGTATTATCTATATCCGTACTGGACAATTGGCTCATGCTGTGTTTTTTTTCTTCCGGCAGGTTTGCAAGGGTGATTCAGGGCTAGTGTGATGAGAGAATTGCCTTTGACCATCTAGGTTGTTTCGAATTTTAAGTTTTGATTATTTTGACTCTATTTGGAGAATTATATTTAGTACGCTATTAATGGATCACCACTATTAATATTTTGAGGTTATTAGTGCTCTGTTTTCTTATTTTGAGATTTGTTGTGCTTTGCACGTGACCTCTCTTTCCTTTTCGGGAAGGGGGTGTTACACAACCTCATAGATCCATCCTTCTTTTTCACAAACAAGACTAACTACTCTACGGAGTACGGGCCTCTGGACGAATTCCTGCCACCATATTGCATTGGGCAACAGAAAATGGGGATGTCTCGGATAGTCCTCATCTGCTTTGAAAGATTTGCTTACCATGAGACGCTGTGTATAATATATATCCGTATATATATATTAAAAGGCATTAAATGAGAAAGGATGTGTACTTGCATTACCGTCGGGGACAGGAGGTTATCAGATATACATATCTATTATGGAGTATTATATATAATGATATATATTGAGATTTAATTTTTAATATTACCTCAAATATTAAATATAAAGGTAGGTTTTCTCTTCCTCTGGACCCACATTATTCGCAGCTCAGTTAGTTCCCAAATTGGTAAAGACAACGAGGAGATGAGAGGAGAGCTAGCCCTTCGATCGTAGTGACCTTTATTGAGAATTGTTTATAATTCCTGAACTATTATTCACTGTTATACCCTTGCGATTGAACTTTATAACTGTTCACCCTTATTGCGATATTACTTTCTGGGTAAATTTGTTGCTTATCCTTGCTTTCCTTAAAACTTTGAGTTAAGGCAGAACGTGGTGAACTCTCAGGCAAGGACAAGGGTAAAGAGAAGGCTTCAAAATAGCTTTGTTTCTTAGTGCTAGGAATCTACTATTATTATGTTGTATGAAGACTTATTTATTATGATGTAATAAGTTATGCTTAAATTAGGATGTTATAGTAACGGTTTGAGACCTTGGGACGAGAATAATTATGTTATGACAATATAAATTATTCTATTTTTCCATTGTGTGAGATTTTGATTTATTATTAGAGATAGCACGTGGCGAACCAAATTCAAGATATGAGTGTCTGAATTTGGGGGCGTCACAGAAATTCTGTAGGAAATAAATCTTAAAACCTATTTCGCTCTTCTTCTTCTCCAGTGCCTCTCATTTTCATATATATATATATATATATATATATATATATATATATATATATATATATATATATATATATATATATATATATATATCTTTCAGTAGTCTCCCACCCCTCGGTACCCCTCACTCCCAACCCCACCCCGGTCCCCCCACCCCTGTCCTGGTACCCCTTATCCTAGTACCCCCCCACCCACTCCCGTCGGTCCCCCCCACCTGCCTCCACAGCCACCACCTACTCAGTCATGACCGTCGTCGTCGTCACCATTTAAGTCCCAACCGTCATCGACAGTTGCGACCTCCGACTCCATTCCATTCCACTGTCTGTTCTCTCCTAATTTTCAAGGTATGTATGCTCAATGATTTTCATTTAGCTGCAACATGAGATTATTCAGTATTATATATTGATTTGAGTATGAAATTTGATGTCTAGAAGTTGGTTAGTAGTACACTGTGTATGATTTATGTATTATAATGTGCAATTTGGTCTAAATTTATTTTGTTTTTGGATTGATATTACTAGAATTACTTCAATTTTTAGTCTGAAATTGATCAATTTAGGTATGAGGGTTTAATTTTTCTATGAAATTGCTCTAATAATGGGATATTTTTGGTTTATAATTTATCTGAAATTGGTCATTTAGGTCTGAAAAGTCTCACATTAGTGAAAGGTCTGAAATTGCTCTAATATTGGTCAATTTGGTTTATTTTGTGCAATATTGTAGCTTCTGTAAGTGTATATCATCTATTTTATTATTTGATTTTGTTTTTCTTTATGCAATTGCAGTGTATTTCTTCAATTATAGTATTGTATGTTCATAACATTAAAGATAATTGGAATGTGATGCTTGATATTTCCAACAGAAATTCCCACAGAAATTCTGTCAAAATTCTTGAGATGCAAAATTTTTGGGCTCTACTAACTATTTATATATATTACTTAATTTTCTAATACTAAAATTCACTAATTAAGTAGCATTTACTTAATTAGTTTCCAACTAATAAAATAAAATAAAATCAAATAATTTATACTTCAAATATCAATTAATTTAATCAACTTAATTAAAAAAATAAAATAAATTAAAATTTTTATATTTAATATAATAATATATAATTTAGAATAAAATATAATATAATATAATAAATGAAATAAATATAATTTAATAAATAGATTAAATTAAATTTACTAAAATAAAATATAATAAAAAATAAATAAAATAAAATAAAATAAATTTATTCAATTGAATTAAATTAATTTTAATAAATAAAATAAAATAATAAAATAAATAAATAAATAAAATAAAACAAAACAAAATAAAATTTTACGGTGCCTAAAAATAAAATAAAATAAAATAAAAAATTTATATTTAATATAATAATATATAATTTAAAATAAAATTCAATTTAATAAATGAAATAAATATAATTTAATAAATAGATGATATTAAATTTACTAAAATAAAATATAATACAAAATAAATAAAATAAAATAAAATAAATTTAATAAAGTAAAATAAAATAAAACAAATTTATTAAATTAAATTAAATTAAATTAAATTGATTTTAATAAAATAAATTAAAAATAAAATAAATAAATAAAATAAAATAAAACAAATTTATTAAATAAAAGTAATTTAAATAAAAAAATTAAAAATAAATTAAATTAATAAATAAAATAAAATAAAATAAAATAAAATTTTTATGGTGCCTTAAAATAAAATAAAATAAATAAAAAATTAAAATCAATAATAAAAATAAAATAAAATTAAATGAATAAAAACAAAACAAATATTAAGTTGTATTTGCTTAGTGTTCCATTACTAAATTATATCTGAATATGTTTGACACATGTAAATACTTATGACCTTTACTAAACTAAGTAGTATTTGCTTAGTGAGCTACTTCTAAAGTAAACTAAATATGTAGTACACTTATTAGAAACTTTAGTAAACTAAGTAGCACTTGCTTAGTTTGCCACAATCTTCAATAAACTCAATAATACTCTCTTCGATCTTCAATATTTCTCATAAACTGAGTAACATTTACTTGGTTTATATCATTGGAAAAATAAACTAAGTAACATTTGCTTAGTTTTCATAATTACAGTAAACTGCATATATACTTCATGTGCATGTAGTATTAATAGGAGCTTAGAAACCAGTTTGACATTCACTCAGTAGGAGTGAATGTCGAATAGTCCCCAGTTTGAGACTGTTACTGGATGTTATGTCTCTCACTTAGGCTGGTGCCAATTCACATGGTACATTTTTTTTGAGGATTTTTCAGTTGGTTATCTCTACATGTTCTCCGAGTGCATACTTGGACTAAGTTGTCTTGGTTAATTTCGTGTACTTGGAGACCATGAGGAGGTGCTGTTGAAATTTTCTTAAAACAGAAGAAAATTGCTCAAGATTGGCACTAGTGAAGAGACGCATCCAGGAACGGGATAGAAGCCTAACCCCTATAGAGTGGAGATATATACCAGGAAAATATAATTCATGCATGGACCACATACATGAATATTCCCTTTCTAATACAACCGTTTTATTTTCAATTAAAGATGTCGGCCGATCAAAGTTGGATATACCGTAGGATACGGGTAGATGGAAGGGGATTAGTTGATGCGTACCGTAATGGGGTCTGCAATTCTATAAATAAAGAAATAGAACATGCTGATGATCCGAACGGAAAGATGAGATGCTCGTGTGTTAAGTGTAAAAACATGATCTGGAAGAAAGACGATGAAATTAAATTTGACTTGTTTTCACGTGGGTTTATGGATGGGTATTCGGTATGGATTCATCACGGGGAATCAGCTGAGTTGAGAGAAGTGACCGACAATACTGTAGATCAACCAATTGAACGGGATTCATACTCCAATAACTATGATGCCGTGGAGATGTTGGTCGATGCTTATGGCCCTTCCAATTTTGATTGGGCTGAGAATGAGTATTCATCAAGTAGTGCTTAGCACGTGCCAAATAATATAACAACTTCCTTTTACAAGATATTATCTGAATCTGGGGTTCCACTGTTTGTTGAAAATGATAAGCATACCAGGCTATTTGCAGTGATGAAATTTTTACACTTCAAGAATAAGCAGGACTGTAGTGAACGAGGTGTGACGCCCCAAAATAGGTCCACACGACCCATTCTGAGTCGCCAGATATCACACTATAAAAATCAAATACAAACTTCATTTATACAACTGTTGAACTGTCGTGCAGAATACGACCACAGTTAAACTGTGAGTTTTAATACAAATGTATGTAACTCTCATGGTGCCTCGACCATAACCTTACAATGGTACTTTACATAAAAGTACAGTGATGGGTATGCAATATGTTATATTTTTATTCCTTAAAACTTAATCTTTTGTATTTATTTTGTGCCTAAATAAACTCATTATTCTTATATTTTTATTTTAGGTACAATTGAAGGGGTTTCATAATTTTAGAAATAAATTGGAGGAGGTTTACGAGATTCCTAGCAAATCAAGGATTCAACAATTAGTATCATAAATGGATTTGGATTCACACGGCAATGAGTTTAAGCACATGGCAATTACGGGAATTTAATTCCAATTTCAAATCTGAATTTTGGATTCTAGAAGAATAGTTTTTACAATTCTATTGTAATTAGGATTTTTTTAGACTAAGATTTATTCCAAATTGAATTCTATTTCTTTATGTAAATTAGTGTAATCTGTAATTCCTTT